>MU123740.1:0-156394 GCA_014904935.1 Melanogaster broomeanus | reverse complement strand
CGACATGCAGCAGTGGACATAAATCTTCTCCATAGACGTATGGGCCACATCTCATAGCTCGTATCCAACACATGGTCAAGCATGGACAACTCCGGGGAATCGACACGCTCACCGGAACACCGTCTTTTTGCGAGTCTTGCACTTTAGGAAAGATGAAGAAACTTCCATTTGAACTCCAGGAAGCACCTCGTGCCACAGTCCGCTCCAAATTGTCCACACAGACGTTGGAGGTCCTATCACTCCTCAATCCCGAGAAGGGCACAGGTACTGGATCATCATAGTTGATGACTTCTCCCGCTTCCCTTGGGTATACTTCATGAAACAGAAGAAGGAAGCACTCGAGATCTACAACCGGTGGAAGACCGATGTCCGGACGCTCTTCCGGACAGAGGTAGAACAGGAGCGATACTCTGACATGTATGTTCAATTCATCCGGAGTGATGGAGGTGGAGAATATATCAATGAAGCATTCCGGACGCAACTCCGAAACGATGGGACTCTACATGAGACCTCTGCTCCATATACTCCGGAGCAAAATGGACTCGCAGAACGGATGAATCAAACACTTTCTACCTTGGCGAACACCATGCTTGAAGAGTCCAAACTCCCAAAGTCCTTCTGGGTGGATGCTATGGCTTCAGCGGCCTATGTCACTGCACGGAGTCCGACCTCCGCACTCCGGGGGGAAAACCCATACCAAACCCTGTTCCATCGCCAGGTCAACCCCACCTTCTTTCGCCCTTTTGGATGCCGGCCTATGCCTATGTCCCCAAGGAACAACGTGGAGGAAAATTCCGTCACACGGAACAAAGTGTATCATGCTGGATATACTTATGGCCAACAGGCCTACAAACTCCTTGACATCGAGCGACGTACTATCATCTCCAGTCGTCATGTCATCTTCGATGAAACCGGAATAATCTCCGGAACAGAGTCTGCTCCCTGGAGCAACCCCACTGTTGAGGGACAGTGGGAGGGACTCCTTCCAACACGCTCCCATCAGCCAGAGCGTGATCAACCGGAGGAAGAGGAATCTGATCTCCCAACTCCGGCCCAGCCCGGAGCAGTGGGAGGTGGGAATGTCCTTCCTGAAAATCCTCCAAACATCCCACCAGCAGTGGGAGAGCACCAGCGACGTCCACCTAGTCCTACCATCCAGGAACTCACAGAACGTTTTGAACGATTAGATGTGAACCCTGCTCCTGCTCCGGTTCCTCCGGACAATGCTCCTGTTGCTCCTGCCCGGCCTTGATCTCCAGAACGGCCACCAGCTCAAATCATAGCCGGAGTCCGGAGGAGTAATCGTCAACGCCAACCAGCTGACAAGAACCGGGATTACCAACGTACTTTGGATGCAGAGGCGACCAGACTAGCCCAACGCCAGGAACAACAACCTGAGCCAACTCCGGAAATTCCGGAGGAAGCTCCGGACATCCCTGGAGCATTCACTTGTATGGAGGACATCCAGGACTTTATCTTCACTGGAGCAGCCAACTCTGGAGCAGACGACTCCCTCCCTAACACCATCCCAGAAGCCTACACACGAACCGACGCAGAATTATGGAAGTCAGCTGTTGAGGAAGAACTCCTCAGTCTTAACTCCAACCATGTCTATGAGACTGTACTCATCCCCGACGGAGTTACTCCAATCACCTCCAAGCCCATTTTTCGCATAAAGCGTGATGAAAGTGGAAAGGTGGAACAGTACAAAGTCCGGATCGTCGCCAGGGGCTTCACCCAAAAGGAAGGAGTGGACTACCAGGAGGTATTTGCTCCGGTAGCAAACTTGGATTCCGTTCGGACCCTAATTGCCTTAGCTGCCAAACATGACCTGGAATTAGATCAGATGGACGTCTCCACTGCTTACCTCAATGGAGAACTCGAGGAGGAACTCTACATGCTCCCTCCGGAAGGCGTCCCAATCCAACCCGGTTATTGCTGGAAACTCCGGCATTCCCTATATGGTCTCAAACAGGCCAGCCGGACTTGGAATAAAACCCTTGATAAGAAGCTCGGAGAACTTGGATTTGCTCGCCTAGATGCAGAAACATGTCTTTATGTCTTCCGCAAGGACGGACAGGTCTGCTTCCTAGTCGTTTATGTGGATGACTTACTCCTAGTGGCCTCCTCCCGAAAATTCATGGACTCCATCAAGGACAAGCTCTCAGCGGCGTTCAAAATGCGGGACTTAGGGGAAGCCAAGTTCATCCTCGGAATCGAAATTAATCGTGACCGGAAACTCTGAACCATCTCCTTACCTCAGCGCCAATACTCCCAAAAAGTCCTAGAACGTATTGGAATGTCCGCATGCAAACCTGTCTGGACTCCTATGGCACATAACTCCATCAGCAAAACCCAAATTTCGTCACAGATTTGATCACAAATGACAGCATTTTACAGCATTTACAGCGCTTACAGCACATCACAGGTATGTGACAGGGCAGTGACAGCTCCTTACAGATCCCATTGCCAAATTTAGGCCTCACAGAATCCGGCGGACGACACAGGTGCCGACAGCCCCTCCACAGGTGCCGACAGCCCTCCACAGGTGCCAACAGCTCGTGTTACTGTACCTAGTAGTTGGATAACATAGTAATATAAGTGTAGCATATTATCCTAATGGTGTGGACTTGTCAAAATTTCCATCGTTTAGGTCACATGATCAACTTTCCAGATACTCAACGTTGCCAACTCCTGGCTTAGCCTTCAATCAATACATCTCACGACGTCAACACCCCCCGCCTCAAAATAAATGCGCCACCTCAAGATCAGTCTGTTTGAATGCGGATGTGCCGCCTCAAATGCAAAGTCACGGTGGGCCACTCCGAGTCCCACTCGAAACATCCTCCCACCCTCCAAACGCTACACAGGTGAGCCGGACACCTTACCCAACACCAAAACGGGTCGCTCACACCCGGAATGGGCCACTGACACCCAATTGAAATGGGCATTCACGCCTCGAACAGTCTGAGGTCATTCACACCCCAAACAGGCCGCTCTCCCATCAGACGCCTTACCTGGCACTCCAGTGGGTCACCGACATCTCAAATTGGCCACTTGTGCTTCGGACGAGCTGTTTGCACCTCAAATAGATGACTTGCGCTTGAAACAGGCAGCTCACTCTTTGAAAGGGCTATTCGCGCTTCGAAAGGACCACTCGCACTTCAAAACGGTCCACTTGTGCCTCGAACAGGCCACTCGCACGCACCGCCCTGAAACGTGCCCATTGACACTTTGCACAGGCTGTTGATGCCTTGAATGGACCATCAACACCTCGAACGGGCCACTTGTGCTTCAAAAAGGTCAGTCATGCCCCGAACAGCCGCTCACGCTTTGGACAGGTCATTGGCGCTTCGAATTGACCATCAACACCTCGAGCGGGCCATTCGTGCTTCAAAAGGGCCACTCACGCTGCGAAACAGCCGCTCACACTTTGGACAGGCCATTGGCTCCCCGAACGGACCACAAACACCCCAAACAAGCCACTCGCACTCCAAAAAGGCCACCCACACCCCAAATGGCCGCTCACGCCCTGGACAGGCCCTGATCAGACTATCAACACCTCGAACGGACCAGTCGCACTCCAAGAAGGCCACTCACACCCTGGACTGGCCACCGGCGCCCCGATCAGACCACTCGCGCTTCAAAAAGGTTGCCCACGCCCTGAATGGCTGCTCATGCCCCGAACGGCTGCTCATGCCCTGGACGGGCCACTGGCGCCCCGATCAGACCACCGACACCTCGAATGGACCACTCGCACTCCCAAAAGGCCGCGAGTGCCTTGGACAGGTCACTGGTGCCACGATCAGACGATCAACGCCTCGAACGGACCACTCGCACTCCAAAAGGCCACCCATGCCACGAACGGCGAGGGTAGTCAATGAATAACAGTCGCGAAGAGGCTACTCCAATGAAATAACTCGATGTCGTCCACAGGTAATCTCAATGGTACGTTTTCGTTCGCTCGCGCTCAGCTGATGCTTATCTATTATTATTCAATGAATAACACTCGCGCACAGGCTACATCGAAGAAATGATGACTCGAGGGTCATTCAGATGCAATTGCAATGGTACGTTTTTGTTCGCTCACGCTCGGTTGATACTTATCATTCAATGAATAACAGTCGCGAAGAGGCTACTCCGCACAAATGACGACCCGATGTCGTCCACAGGCTATCCAAATGGTACGTTTTGCTCACCCATGTTCGTTTGATACTTATATATTATTATTCAAATGAATAACAGTCACGAAGAGGCTACGCCAAGCAAACGACAACTCGAGCAATCCAGATGGTCGGTTTTGTTCGCCCACATGTTAATTATGATCTCTAACTCATTCAAAGATAGACGAGGGAATGCGAACGTGCCGCTTCCACCTCGGGACTCCTGTCACAGGCAAAGAAGATGCCACAAGCAACCGTACGCCACTTAATTTTTTTTGTACGGGGTTCACCTCATCACACTCCCAAGACGCTTGTGCCCGGCACTCTAGTGGATCACCCACCCTCGAAATAGGCCACTTGCACTGCGAACGAGCCGTTCGCACCTCGGACGAGCCCCTCGCACTTCAAAAGCACCTCTCGCGCTTCAAAAACACCACTCGCACAATCACGCTGCCAGATGCCTCAAGTATCCAGCACCCGCATCGGCCGCTCACGCTGCAAACAGGTCACGCGTGCTTCAAATGGGCCCAGACAGGCTTCGCGCTGCGAATGCCACTCCCGCGCCAGACAGCTCATCCTGTCATCCACATACCTCGCGGCGGCTCTCATCCATATGTACTGTACATACTGCATCCATGTTGTATTAGACAAACAATCCAGTTATTTGATTTTTCAATCTGACACTAGTGTGACACAACTCGAAAAATTGACCTGTAATGACCTGTACCTACCTGTAATGACCTGTAACGACCTGTAACCGCCTGTCGTGACCTGTGTGCCTGTGTGACCTGTGTGACCTGTCAGCACCTGTGGCACCTGTCGAGACCTGTGGGCACCTGTCAGCCACCTGTACAGGGGGGGACTTACCTGTGGGCCTGTGGGCACCTGTGGCACCTGTACAGGGCTGGCCAGCCCCATGTGGTTTTGCTGATGTCCCAGCTTTCCTCCACAGACCCGGAAGATGACTGGACATACCCGGAGATGGTTATTCAAGACCGGAAGGTCTCCTACCTGACTGTCATTGGCTCCCTCATGTACCTTATGCTTGGTACTCGACCGGACATCGCATACGCCATTGGAACGCTCAGCCATTTCAGTGCTACTCCCAAAATGGCACACTGGGAAGCGGCCAAACGTGTACTCCAGTACATTCAAGCTACCAAGGACATGGAACTCCGGTTTGATGGATCAGATGTCTCCATGGACATGGACTTCCATGGATACTCTGACGCAGGTTGGTCCCAAGACCCTGAAAACTCCCGCTCCACCTCCGGTTTCCTGTTTATCAGTAACCGTGGTGCAATCTCCTGGTCAAGCAAACAGCAAAGCATGGTAGCCCTTTCCACTACGGAATCGGAGTACATCGGACTTAGTTTAGCCGGTCAGCACTTGGCTTGGCTCCGGACTTTCTTCGAGGAAATCGGACATCCTCAGAAGGGACCCACTGTACTACACTGCGATAATCAAGCCGCCATCATTCTAAGCCGTGATCCCCAATTCCGAGCCCGGACCAAACATATTCAGCGAAAATATCATTTCATCCGGGATGACCTTGTTGGAAAGGGGGAAGCAGTCGTTTGCTATGTCCCTACTGGTGATATGGTGGCAGACATCCTCACCAAGGCTCTTGTCCGGGACCAACACTGGAAACTTCTCCGGGCTATGGGACTACAATTGCGCTCGAGTGGGAGTGACAAAATACCATGATCTCCAGAACTCCGGAACCGCGGGAAAATCATCTCTGGCACTCCTGTAACCGGAGTTACTTCCTGAAGTCATTTTCTATCTCCGGGATTACTTATCGCGTCATCACCGTTTCAAATCTCCTGTCAATTCCTCCCATTCATTTCCAATCTGTCACTATACATTTATCTTGTTCCTATCTTGTTCCTACCTGATCCCTTGCTATTATTAGCGAGCACATCTTCGCCCTTTATAAATGTGGTCTGTTACTTACAAGCACCTCAGTCGTTCTTCGCCCACCTTAGGCAGCGGCTGAGGTGAGTTCCCTTTTTACTCCTATTACTACTCCTAGCTAATGTATAGTAGTCCGGGCAACTCCTGCCCTCGTATAGGTAAATAAAGTCGTTCTTCGCCCACCTTAGGCAGCGGCTGAGTCCGGGCAACTCCTGCCCTCGTATAGAATTTAACAGTATGTATTACTTTTAGGGATTGGCACGGGTATACCCTGGGGTACCAGTGGTTGTACCCCCACCCACACCCCAGAATATACCCATACCTGCGCTGCGGGTATGGGTTAGACTGCGGGTAAGCAGATACAGACCCGCGGGTACACCCATCAAGGGTATGCCCGCGGGTATACTAGATTAGAAGTGGCTAATTACAAAAAAATATTATCTATTATATATATATATACCCATCCACGTCTGAGAGTGTTTGAGGTGCACGCGGTACACTTGAAGCGCGGGGAGGTGCAGGCAATACATTTGAGGCGATGGGGCTGTTTGGGGTTCGTTGACGGGTCCGGTTTTTGGAGAGCGTTTGAGATGCACGCGGTACATTTGAAGCGCGGGGAGGCGCGGGGAGGTGTGGGCGATTTGGGGTTCGTTGACGGGTCTGGTTTTTGAGGTGCACGCAGTACACTTGAAGCACGGGGAGGTGCAGGCGATACACTTGAGGCGATGGGGCTGTTTGGGGTTCGTTGACGGGTCCGGTTTTTGGAGAGCGTTTGAGATGCATGCGGTACATTTGAAGCGCGGGGAGGTGTGGGTGATACATTTGAGGCGATGGGGCTGTTTGGGGTTCGTTGACGGGTCTGGTTTTTGAGGCAACGGGGCTGTGAAAATGGGTGAATAGGACTAAAAACATACCAGTGGAATTGAAAACATACCAGCGAGACCGTCACATTCACTGTTGTCATCAAATTGACTCTGGAATGGTCAGTGGGATCACTGTTTGCAGCGTTTGCGTTGACGGGCCCTAGCCTTGCATCGATACGTTGCGGGGTGATGGGATGCTTCGTGTACAAGTACAGGCGAGTAGGGTGAGTGCGACTGCGGTGGGGCTAAAAACGCACCAGTGGGGTTAAAAAATGAACGGGTGGAGCCATAAACAAGCGGGTGGGGCCAAGAATGAGTGGCCCGGGGTGGGACTAATGGCGATGTGCAGATCAAGGGAGAGAAAAGGAGTGGTTCTGATAACGATCAGTGCACTGATCTTAAAGATCAAGTGGCCACTGACAGCGTCTCAAGCCCCAGCTTCCCTTGTCACCCCGAAACCTCATGTCGCACCCGAAACATTAAACGTAGCGCCTCGAAACGCCAAGGTGGTAACCCAGTCTTGCCGCGAGGTGTCCAGGGAGTTGTTGAGAGAAGTTGAGGGTGAGGGTGAGAGCGTGGTGTTGCTGGCAGCACTGCGCCACGGTGTTCTGGGTGCAATTGAGCCAAATATGGCAATCCCACCACCACATATCCCTCAATTAGGCAACGGGTACCAGTAACCCGCCCACGGGTACGGGTTTTTATGCGGGTTGCAAAATCCTGACCCCCACCCATACCCGGCAGGTACCCGTACCCGGTACCCGCACGGGTTACCAAACCCGTGACAATCCCTAATTACTTTTGGTTAGTTAGTATCTACTCAGTTCTTGTTGTTCAGTGGAGTCGGCACGAAAGTGTGGACACTCTGCGGTCGTCATAGGTAAGCAGACAGTGTTGTCAGTGGACCTCGAAAACTAAAAGGGATGCTCAATTCTAAAATCTCAGTCTCAGTCCCAACTTACGACCACAGCCGAACCCTAGCTGAACCGTAACAATGTCGTAATTAGAACTTATGTTCGGCAACTCCCAGTCGGGCTGGGCCGGTGCCACCGTGCAGTGCCTTGTTCAGCCACTCTTATCGGAAACCATCACTCTGACTGTGCTCATCGATGCCTTCTGCACGCCAGCGAAAGTGTGATGCTCGGGACGAACTTTCCTCGCTTGCAGCACCGACATTTTGTCTTGGGATATCTAGAGAACATAAAAGTCGCTCTGAGTTCCTGATCTCACCCTCTAACGATGAACACAACGATGAAGAACACCACTGCAATATACGTGCTTCACACTTCCTCGCGACGACCGGCATCACGTTTTTTGCTCTTTCACAACTTTTATCTGATCCTCGCCGTGGCCCTTACAATACGTGGCGCAAATGCACAGAATTCTTCGAGATATCACTCAGCTGGCCAGATAGAGATTTTCGCAATGAATATCGGTACGTTGATTTCCATTCCCGGCATACTATTTATTATCAGCGTTGATGCACTAGCTGTTACGTTTTTCTCGGTTACGTCGCGTCGCGCCTATCTTATCAGCCAAGCGCCCTTTACTGATAAGATAACTCATTTGTGTATTCTTAGACCTTTGACTTTCGACTCATCTACGTCAATAGGTCCGCAGCTCCATTGTTCCCCTCATTTGGTTTACAATAGCGTTACCGAAGTCTCGGGTCCCATTGTGTTACTTACGCGTCGAACAATGGCTTCCCATTGTTCTCCATTTCATATCCCACTAGACTACCGCGTATATAAACAGTAGCACACTCATGTACTTACTCCAAGCTATTCTACGTTGTCTTGCATTTAACTGCCTGACTCTTAGTCGTCTGAACTTCAGCCTCATCGCTTCCGTTCATCTCTGGGATAGACCTTGCTCGTCCTTAGCCCGGACTCTGCAAGAATCCCTCTCTTTGTTGACGAGGCTTGTCTTACGACAACCCACGTAACACTAGCAGTATGGGACGCACCACATTTGACCGCCTCGTGTGGCTTTTGGAGACCAACCAAATCTTCAATTCCACTGGAAGAAAGCCGCAACGGCCCGTTCGATATCAACTTGCTTGCTTTCTCCTCCGCTACGGTTCCCGTGGGGCAGATCCCCTACAAGCTGCGCATAAGCTCGGTATAGGTTTTGGCACAGTCTTTGTGTATTGCAGACGTGTTGTGCGTGCCTTACGAGAGCTTGGTTTGGACGTGGTGACATGGGGCGATGATGCACGCCGAAGGGAAGTTTCTCGGCATGTGATGGATTGTTCGGGAATTGCAGACTGCATTGGGATGTTAGATGGATCGCTCATACGCTTAACAGAAATGCCAGAGCGTAATGGTCTTACTTTTATCTGCCGCAAAAAAATTCCCGCCGTGAGTAGAGGTTTGTCAATAGGATTTTAACTGACCATTTCCTAGATTAATGTCCAAGCCATTGTTGATCATGAACGGCGTTTCACCGCTGTTGAACTTGGGTGGCCTGGCTCTGTCTCGGATGTAACAATGTGGAAGCGGTCCCATGTCTGGCAGCACCGATTAGAATATTTTCAGGAGAATACTTGGGTGCTCGCAGATAAAGGTATTTGTTGTCATCCATTCGTTTCTGCCCATTAACAAGTTGTACAGGTTATCCATCATCTCCATACGTCCTCCGTCCGTTCACCGAGCCAGAAGTGAATGCTCAACAGCCTGGAGAAAAAGCACGACACCGAAAATTCAATAAACGCTTGTCGTCGCAACGAATCATTGTTGAGCACACGTTTGGCACGTTGAAGGGCCGTTTTCCTAGCTTAAAGGATCTTCCCCCAGAGCAGGACATACGAAATACGTACCGCCTCGTCGAAGCTCTCATTACGCTGCATAATCTCTGCATAGACATGGGCGACCAGCCTGAACGTATCCCTTTCTTCAGTAGTGTGGATGCTGACCGTGATAATGATGAAGAGAATGCTGGAAATGATGTTGATGTTTCTGGTTATGGTGGCATAGAGGAACAAGGAGTGGGGCTGCCTGCTTGGCAAACAGACGAGTGGTTGCGTTTGGCCGGTCATCAACGTAGGCTTCAAATACTGAATGACCTTTTCCCATTATGATATCCAATGATACTACTAGCAATTACTGACCTGTGGTAGCGAAATAATTCTTTAACATGGCCCTCGCCTCCTCTTTGATATCCTCAGGTATACCATCCATCCTCAAAACCTCCATTGCGTTCTTCACCCTTGCATTCATAGCCACAATCTTGTTTTCCACCAGCTCCTTATCCTTCAAATAATCAGCCCGTCTGTCCTCACGGTCCTCACATCGTCGAAGAAGCTCCAAACGGTCGTTGTCGCCCTTCGTAACGGCTTTCATATATTCGTTACTTGCTGAGAAGAATTCTGCAGCCCCCGTGCTCGTGCTCCCTTGCGATGTCTGTCGTTTGTGGCGTGACACGGGGACACCTTTCTGAAGACTGGGTTTGTCCTTCCTGACTGGTTTCATAGACGCTGACCCTGTAGGCTTCATCTTGGCTTTCATGACCTGGATCTCCATGTCGCTGTCACCGCTTTCATCACCGCTGGTGAGATTGGGGTCAGAGAGGGTGCCTAACCGAAATTCCTTGTTGCGAATAAGACCAGGATGTTCACCGAGCCTAATGAATATTGTAAGTACTTGAGCGATATCTTTTTAACTAGACTTACATACCTTGAGTTAAACAGATTGTACCATCCGTTACTGTACCATTTCTTCAGTGTTGCTCCGGATAAGTTACCCAGGTCAATTCCTTCAGATCGTGCCTTCTCAAGTCGCTCATCCAGTTCTTCAGTGTCCATGTCGGGATCTCCTCCTCCATTACCAGTCCTGGACTCGAAGTTAAGAATATAACCAAAAATCCATCATAGCCGTGTATAGCAGCCTGTAACTGCTTTCGCAGTTCAACGGTCTTTGAAGTGAGTGTCCGTAACCTTAATATTATCAGCTGTGAGCTACAATTAATCAAACAGTGTTTCGTACCTTTTTACAGCCATTTTAGTAAATAATGGCAGTAGCCGCGATTTCGCATTTGATTAGGAATTTTTGTACTGCCCAATAATCATTGTCTATTACCACCACAAACACGATGGTCAACCGCAGAATCAGCCGTGATGTCAAGCTAGCAGCCATCAGACTCCACGAAAGGGGACTTCTACGCCTCCAAGACATTCTCGAATGTTGTGACTTTTCCGAACGCACGTTTTACCGCATCGTCAAGCTCTGGCGCGAGACTGGAGATGTCATCAGTCAAACTCAAAGTACTCTCCGTGGAAGACCCCGCCTCTTGGACCGTGATGACCTTGATTACCTTCTCAGTCTCGTGCGGTCTAACCCTGATTACTTTCTTGACGAGTTGATCTCACTTGTCAAAACCAATCGCTTCATCTCACTACACTTCACAACCATCTTTCGAGAGCTTGAACGTGCCGGTATGAGCCTCAAGAAACTTCGCCGTATCGCTAAAGAGCGCAACGAGGACCTTCGTGCTGAGTTCATCACTCGCATGTCAAAATACGACCCAGAGCAACTTGGCTTTATTGACGAGACATCCAAAGATGAACGTACAGTCTGCCGGCGCTATGGACGATCACAGAAAGGCCACCGTGCAGAGAAGAAGCAGGTGTTTGTACGAGGTCGCCGTACATCTACAGAGGCACTCCTCACGCTTGATGGCATCATTGCTGCTACTGTCGTCGAAGGCTCAATGACACAAGCACTGTTTTTGGACTGGCTAGAGAATAGTGTCGTAAGTTGATTCTTGATAGCTCTCCTTCATTGCTAATCACTCAACAGCTCCCAAAATGCGAGGCCTACCCTTCGCCTGGCCTGTGTGTCATTGTGATGGACAACGCTAGGATTCACCACAGTGCTGAGGTGCTTGAACTCTTTGATCGCTTTGGTATGTCAATCATTTCATCTTCAAATCTCTGCTACTGACCTCTTGACTATTTGCACAAGGTGTTCGTATCGAATATCTCCCGCCTTACTCGCCAGACCTCAATCCGATCGAAGAAGCTTTTTCCAAGATCAAACATTGGCTCCGTCGCTATCAAGATTACTATGGTGCAACGCATGATGAGGGTATCATTTGGGACATGTATGAAGTGTTGGACATCATTACGCCCGATGACGCGCATGGTTATTTCATTCATTCCGGTTACTTCTAGTTCTTCCTCATTACACAATTTTCAGCACGTTACATGATTTCAGCACAAACACCAGCAGTATGATACAAAGTAGTGACAAAGACAGTGATGCGAGACAACGAAAAGCATAGCAATGTTACAATGCAGAAGACCATTTCTCAGCGGCATCACGAAGGGCAGCTATCTCTCCTAGGCGAAAGTTCATCTCCTTGAGCTCAGGTATAGTAACGAAACGAAGCAGGCGGGCGTGATTGAATGCATGTTCCTGAAACTTTGTGAGGATATCCTGAGAAAGGTCATACATCATACAGAACTGGGAGAGTGAAATGTCGTCTCCAGGGGTACGGGTGGAAGGCAGAAGGCGATCTCCAAGATCAGAAGTGATCTGTGGCTGCGCAGCCACAGGCTGTTGCTGCACAGGGCGAATGAGTCCAAGGAGTTCGTTGCCGATGGTGAAGTTGAACACAGGAGCCGAAGGTGGAGCAGATTTCGCAGCTTGCAAGTCGAGACGCCGCTGGAGAACAGGACTCAGAGTAGCTTTCTTCTGTTCATCAAATAGCTTGTTGTGTGGGGGTTTCTCCATTGTTGCGACCGTGATGTCATTCTTGAGCTATTTTTTTTCTCGCACCGTCATAAAGACTAATCAACGAGATTGATCACGTACAAGAGCAGATGCCCAACAATCAAATCGCTCAGGATTGAGGGGGAGATGATCTTCCGTTGCTGGAATAACGTAGCAGTGGGGTGATGGGCATGCGGAGTCGGGCTTCTTGCAAATCCAATGTTCACGAAGAGCCTTGACGAACTGGATCTTCTTCTCGTTGCCAGGTAAGATGGCTTCAGACTCCTTCTGTAGAGGGATACGATCAAATATGCAACAAAGAATGATGACCAGCTTGAAATAGGTACTCGTTTCTTTGATTTTCCCTTCGCAGACTCAGCAGCCTCGGTTGCATCGGCTTGCCTGTTTTCTGGCGCTGCACCCTCCTTTTCGACAATGCCAAGATTGATTGTAGGATCCTTTCCTGTCAATTTCTGCATACGCTTGAGTAAAACACCAAAGTCGGTTTCATTTGTGAGAGAAAGACCAGGCTTCGGAAGAATGCGAGGTATGTAGAACGAGACATCATAGTTGTTGAAATCGATGGTCTTCGGGTTGAGTATGGAAGAGATTTTCGCAAGAATCTGAGCCTTCAGCGTGTCGAAAGGTTCGTCAAGACTGAAGACAAACTCGATGTTTTTGGATGTGCGTCTGGCTTGAGACTTCTTCATCTCGGCAGCAGAAGTGATTGAGGCAATGAATGCAACTTCCTTGACTATGGGGGGCTCGCGTTCTGGCTTGGAACCTATTATCAGGTGAATGAGACCATATCAGTATTATTACGATGTAAGGTGAATGTATGCGCCTTTATTGCTACGTTTACGCTTTTTTGTTGTTGGCGGAGGTGTTGGTGGGACATGCAAGGGCTCCTCAGTGAAGTTTTCGGGTCTATCGTTGTTATCGTCAACATTCTCGTCATCGTCATCCCTGTCTTCATCATCGTGCTCTTCATGAGCTTCATTGGAGTCAGAGCTACTTGACGAGTCCTCTTTGTCAGTCGCAAGAAGCTGGCTGGAGTCAAGCACGTCCAGAAGCCTGGCCTTTTTGTTTTGTCCCAGTCGGGGGACATGAAGCGTAACAGACTTGGCCATTGCAGTGATGTTGGGAGGCAAGATAAGATATAGTGATCAGCAATTTACTCAGATTTCATTCGAAGTTACTATTTTGCTAACCAAACGCGAAATCGCGGCTACTGCCATTATTTACTAAAATGGCTGTAAAAGCATATTTGGCATTTGTTGAAAGGTATTCAAACAGATTGGTGTCAGTTCCGAGAAGTGTTTCGAGTAACAAGGTGATGTCGCTATCTGACCAGTTCTCGTGATACTGGGTTAACGCTGCCTCTCCATCGGCTTTCAGCTTTCGAGCGGACTTCTGCTTTGTGGCTTTTGGCTGCGTAGTGCTGTTTGTCACTTCGGGAACTGTATTCTCCTTTCTAGTCTTCCTTGAAGGCTCGTCCATCTCAATTGAATCTTTACGGCCGCGTTTTGTACCTTGCATGGCCATCATAGGGCTTGGTTGGTTGACAGTGGCAGGAACCGGTCGTGGTACCATGTCAACCTGACCATAACTGGCTGCTGGAGGGGCTAGGTGGGTGCCAGGTGCCGGTCCCCTTGGTATGCCACCCTGACCATAATTTGCAGGGTCGACTACTGACCGTTCATGATGAACATTTAGCTGCTGAAGTCGTGGCAACTTTTGGTGGTGAGTACTATTTCGTATTATTTGAAAGACTACTCACTGACAGAGGTTGAGTCTCATGATGCCACTCCCAGATATCTCGTCTGGTGAAAACAAGGGATATTCAGTACAACTGATATTGTTAATGATATCTGCTCTCACCGTGAATGAAGTAGATCATCCCTGTTCCTTTGTGGCTGTGGAACAACATTACCAGTTACTGGTGTATAGCGGTATTCATGTACTCCGGCAGGATGAGGAAGCATGTACTGGTTCCCATTTTGCACTGGTCTGAACTGCTGAGAATGATGGGTCATCTGTGAAGTATTTAGAGTAGGATTGTTATGATTATAGGCATTTAGATTCTGAGTATGGTAGTTCATTGTGCTAAAACCTTGTTGGGTTGCAACGTGAAGAAGAAGTTGAACGTTGTAGTAGTTTAGGGTTGTCCGGCACTTCCGGCCACTCACGGAAGGGACATTACATAAATTACGACATTGTTACGGTTCAGCTAGGGTTCGGCTGTGGTCGTAAGTTGGGACTGAGACTGAGATTTTAGAATTGAGCATCCCTAAACAATACTCGTTTCCAGGTCGAATAATGTCTTTTTTCTGTACGAGCCAGAATTTTCGGGCATTATTTCTTATTCTCAATGCCAGCACAGATCTCAACTACTTCTTTGACTGCCATGGGGAAGAATATGCACGACTTACTACCTCTGACCAAATTGACCATGGACGGAAATATCGCCCGTCGTTGCTAATGAAAGCCTGTGCACCTCTGTTATTTATGGCCCCTGTGGCCAATGTGCGGTTGCTCCACATAACTCAGAACACCGGGAGCACAGAAATGTGGAACACATGCTTTAATAATCTTAACTCACAGCTACAAGACACTAACCTTCTTGTAAGCGCCTCCAAGCTTTGACTTTCCAACAGACTTACCTATTTGCATACAGGCGACTGTGCTCTTGAACGCCAACGTTGGGTTCCTTGCAATACAGTCGGTTGACAACGGTGATGGAATTCCGCTTAAGCAGCTCACTAGCTATATGTCATTGGTAGCAAGCTTGTCAAGCATCATCCTCGGTTTGGTCTTTGTACAGCGTACCCGAACTGAAGCAGGGAAGAATGGATTCCGATTTGTAAGTTGATTATACCCTCGTGATCGCTACAAGATACTGACTGTCTAGAATCAGTCGATTCTTTGGGATAGCATACGAGATGGAACAAACGGGCCCGAGACCCATGCCATCATTTACAGTCTCCCATATGCTTTACTGGTGTGGGGGTGAGTCTCTTCGCCATGCAGTGGAGACTGGTTCCTTGACTCTATTCCTCTAGTATGATCCTCTTCTTTGTAGCATTTGTGTCCGAATTCTCTGGTCTAGGCCAACGTCACATCATGGGTTTCCGTGGGAAGTTTCGTGTTTGTTATTGGCTTCCTGGTTACATGGTCCATCTGGGCCTCAAGGGTTGTCTATGCTGGTTGGTTGTTCCAATCAGAACCCGAGAAGCCTGCAGACCGTCCACTTCAAATTCGCCCTGGGACACGGGTGGTTAATAGATCTGGACGAGGCCGGCATTTGCCAACAGCTCACCAGGAAGATGACAAAAGCCCGAGACTCGGTCCCCTCCGTCGATTAACCCTCCCATCCTGGACCCGAAACCGCAAGGGTTCGGTCGCTGAAAGTCACGCCATGCAGCACACCGCGGAACCTCAGGACGTTCCCAGTTTATCGGATAGAACTCCAGACGAAGACAGTGCGGCCTCTGGCCCTTCGGTCGCTGTCCGTCACACAACATCGTGATCGTATCCGTCTAGTCTGCCTTTCATTCTGTGTATATACGAGAAGAGCACTGCACTGTATGTATTCTTACCTCCTTGACCCCACCTGGCATTTGTTCGTATTGAGAAGACGAGCACTCACAATGGCCGGGTTATGTACTCTCCATCCTTACTGCCTTGCTATGTTTTGATTCGGATTAGAGAAAATAGTTTGTACTTTTGGCCTATACGTATGCTTCTGCAGACAACAATAACATGTAGCGACCACCCCTTCGAATACAGCCAAGCTGTAGAAGCCAATGCGTGGGGAACGAAAGGATAATTTGAGGGATAATTTCTACTCGCTTGCAGTGCTTCTACTGCCAGCGGCAGGCTCAGGGTACAGGTTAGAAGCCTGCAGACCATTCACCTCGAATTCGCTCTGGGACATGGGTGGTTAATCTGTCTGGATGAGGCCGACATTTGCTGGCAGCTTCAGTGGTGGCCCCAGTCGATTACCAATCGTAACCACAACCCCACACTCCTATATATAGCATGTAGCAATCACCCCAGCTGTCAAACGAAATGTCGAATGCATCTGTGGACAGGTGTGTCTCTGTCTGTCTGTCTTTCATTCTTTCTATATATATACGATAAGACCCGTGTGGTATGTATGTATGCCTGCCTCCCCTGGACCCTGCCATGCCATCTTGGTGTACTTTTCCATTCCTTGTAATGCTTTGGTTTGGAGAAGATAACATTGTTTGTATTGGGCTATGTATCGATAATCAACACATATTCTATTGCAGACTCGTGCTATCGCCTACCATCATTCCATGAATCACCACGCGTTTTGTGGGGATTTTGTGATAATCTGGTGACCAGCCGGTGACAACCCTGCGACATGCTATCATTTTACCGAATTGCTGGTGGATCACGCGCACGGAATGACTGCTACTAGGGTACGGTATCAGGTTGGCACTGAGCTAGGCCTCTCTCTTGCTCTCTTCCTCCCGTCTTGAGCCCACATTCATCCCTCTGCTGATGCTGCCACAACTCCTAGTTCGTTTCCTGCGACACATTCTGAAGTTTCTGACATGTATCTGTACAGACCATCCAGTTAGTATCCTGCTTGGAGTTTTAGCCTTGCTTCGTCGACGGCTATTCAGTCGGAAAACGAAACCACGCAGACCGACTCCCGATGACCGCAGAGTACAACTCATTCTTCCGTCAACTACTCAGGATGACAGGGAGGTGGCCATGTGTGCCATGACTGTTCCTTCCCATGAATCCTCTGAACCATGCTGGCATGATGGACGACCTTCCTCGGTGGATTGGCCTTATGACACAAGCTCGCCTAGCCCACTTGTTCCATACTCAGCTTCTCCTTCAAGACCACATACTCGCGACCGCATGCCATGCCAGTGGATTTCTGAAAGTCAGACTTCACTTTCTGAAGAGTTCAATCCAAACAATGTCGAACCGCCAGAACATAATCACAGGCAGAGCCCTGATCCTCCCATTCCCGCTTCTCTTCATCGAACCGTCGCTTTTGAGCCATCAATATCACCGGGTAGGAGTATGTCCCGGGGCCGCACACCCTCCCTCCCGGGCCTTCCAATTTGCACACCTAATAACGAAGCCACTTTTGAAGCACCCCAGAGTGAAAGACCTGTGTCAACCCGGCCCAATCCCCAGACATCCATGCGGTCTCGTTCTCAATCTGAAGTATCAATTGGGCGAGCTTCAAATCGAGAACATCATGAACCACTTCCTCGTGTCCGGACTCCAACCTTGGGTGTTGACCAAGCCTCTACCCAAGTCCTCGAGACTGGAGCTTCTTCTGTTCCTGGTCGCCTCATTTCTGTCCCCGATGTTAACAATCCGGATCAACCTGGGGAGCCAGTAGTAGATTACAATGGAGTCCGTTTCGCACCATTTTCAGGTGACGATGCACTACGGTATGGCAAACATACGGATTCCAGGGTGATCAGGTAGGATGTGCTGGAGGTTGACAAGATATCCCGTAGTTTATCACAAGTTGCAGGAGCCCCAGGGAAAACGATTATACGATAAGTGCGATGTTGTATGAATACCCAGAAACACAGTGCGTTTCATGGAGACATTCAAGTCGGGCTTCTGAAGTTGACTTTTGCACTCAGAGATTCGATTCCGAATGGGTGGACAGCTCAAAGACACCCAGAGGGAGCTCTATACTTCATGCACAGCGAGTCGGTGAGTAATCCGAGTGATCCGATGCTTCTGATTCTATGTGAGCAATGCTTGTAGAAAACGTTCACGGAGGTGAACATATGCAACAAAGAAATTTGTGAAGATGTCGAATACTTCAGAGACTTCCTCTTTTCAGAATTGCGGGATGAAATCGAAATTCGAGAGCTATCCGAGTCTCTGAACATTGATGACGTTCAGCTGGTTCTGGAGCCCAAGGCGGATCACCATGGCATGCTGTGCTGTTATTACTTTGTAAACCCGAGGAGTAGGAGCCTCTTCTGGTTGGATGTCTGGCAAGGAGACGAGATCTTTCGTGATTGTAGAGGTGCCCTCTCTCTTCCACACAAAGGTAAGCCCGCATCCATTTCCTGGGGTGTTTTGACCAAAGAACCTTATTTCATGCACGAAAGGACTTGGTATCCAATCACGTTATTGGTGCGCGGAGACGAGTAAGCCTCTAGTACAGTTTCATCGTTATATGAGGAACTGATGCATTTCTCAGTACATACTGTGATCTGCATCATAATCCCGTTAATGCTAATACACTTGCAGGAAGCACTGGGAGCTGTTCCCAGATCTATGTACCATCACCGAGGACCTGAGAGACGAGATCGTGGACATGATCATTCATGCCACATCTGGTAGGCTACTGGTTAATAGCATTGGGTTGTATTTTCAACTATTCTAACTCTAGATCATCTCACATCGAAACTGTCACCGTGTCCCCTAAACATTGAGGAACTAAAAAATTACCTATCACTCATTGACAGGATTTCCCGTATGTATTACGTTCGGTTAGTTAGTATCTACTCAGGTCTCGTCGTTCAGTGAAGTCGGCACAAAAGCGCGGACACTCTGCGGTCGTCATAGGTAAGCAGACACTGGCAGTGTTCCCATTGGATCTCAGGAAACTAAACAATACTCATTTCCAGGCCGAATAATGCATACTTTCTGTGCGAACCAGAATTTTAGGGAACATATCCTATTCTCAACACCATCATAGATCACAACTACTTCCTTAACTTCCATGGGGAAGAGTGTGTACGACTTGCCTCTGACCAAACCGTCCATGGATGGAAATATCGCCCGTCGTTGCTCATGACAGCCTGCGCGCCTCTGCTATTTATGGCACCTGTGACCAGTGTGCGGTTGCTTCACAAAATTTTTGTGGACGACATCGCGAGCACAGAAAAATGGAACACATTCGTTAATAAGCTGCACTCACAGCTACAAGACACTAACCTTCTCGTGAGCGCCTCCAAGCTTTGATTCTCTGACGGACTTACCAATTCGTATACAGGCGACTGTGCTCTTGAACGCCAACGTTGGGTTCCTTGCAATACAGTCAGTTGACAACGGTGGTGGAGTTCCGCTTAGGCAGCTCGCTAGCTATATGTCGTTGGTAGCAAGCTTGTCGAGCATCATCCTCGGTTTGGTCTTTGTAGGGCATACCCGCACTGAAACACGGAACACTGCATTCCAAGCTGTAAGTTGATTATGCCTTCGTGACCGCTACAAGATATCTGACTGTGTGGAATCAGGCAAAATTCTTGCATAGGCTACAACATGAAACGCATGGGCTCGAGACTCTTGCCATCATTCACAGCCTCCCATATGCTTTACTGGTGTGGGGGTGAGTCTCTTCGCTATGCAGCGGAGATTGGTTCCTTGACTCGATTTCTCCAGTATGGTCCTCTTCTTTGTAGCATTTGTATCCGAGATGTCTGGTCTAGGTGACGTTAGGTCATGGGTTTCCGTGGGGAGTTTCGTGCTTGTTGTTGCCCTCCTGGTTACATGGTCCATCTGGACCTCAAGGGAGCACACCCCTTATTGGTGGTTCGAACTAGAACCTGAACAGGCTGTGGACCGTTCACTTCGCTCTGGGACGCGGGTCGTTAACCGATCTGGACGAGGCCGATGTTTGCCGACAGCTCGGCAGGAAGATGACACAGTCCCAGACTCGGTCTCCACTGTCGACTCACTCCTCCATCCTGAACCCGAAACCGCACAGGTTCCGGTCGCTGAAAGCCGCGCCATGCAGCACACCACGGAACCTCAGGACGTTCCCAATTTATCGGATAGCACTCCAGACGAAAACAATGCGGCCTCTAACCCTGTGATCGCTGTCCGTGTCGCGACATTATGATCGATGTCGTCCGTCTAGTCTGCCTTTCATTCTGTGTATATACAAGAAGAGCAGTGCACTTATGTACAGTCGACTCCCTCCTAACGTATACCAGGTATACCACATACTCCCTTATAAGACATACATTTTTGGATTTCCCGAGTTGGTTCTTTCCATCCTTGCTGCCTTTCTATGCTTCTATTTGGAGTGGAGAAAATTGTTTGTACTATTGCCCTATACGCGTGCTTCTGGAGGCAAAATAAAGTGTAGAGACCACCCCAGCTGTCAAAACCGACGTCGATTATCTGTAGATGGAGGGATGGTACTACGAACAAGCATAGAAGCAAGGGGAGAATGCTGGCGCGGACTCGGACTGTTACGGTATTGGATAGATGTCATGTTTCCGGATTTCATCCAGTGTATCTGCAAGAAGTACTATGTGGGGTGCATAAAATGTATAGCTACAACTACAACCACAACTACAGTAGACCCGATATACTCAGGGGTGCTAGTAAGAAAACATCATCGAGAAAACAAATGCAATGCATGGAAAGTAAGGTGTCGAAGATATCGAGCACCAACTTGAAGGTGGAGCGACAATCAGTCAATCCACTTGGGTTCAACCCGGAGCTTGGCCTTAGGCCAATATTTTCCGGCATCCAATCCGTCCGCTTCCAACCGAATCTTGGCCGTCCGGTGCACCTTGACACCTTTGTTATGCTGCATGGGAATGTGCCGACCTCCACCCATGTTCATACTGCCCAAGATCATTAGAGTCAGCGAATCCGCATGTAGATAGAAAACGTGGTAGCTTACACGACGTTCTGGGACCATTCGTCGTCTTCGTCCCTCTGGTAACGCAGCTTCTGTGGTATAACCTCGAGGATCCACCACCATGGCGCAAGCTTCAGTTGGTCGTAAATAGGGCAGAGCGCATCAGCCAGATCCTCCTCTTCCTCACAGACGAATTTTCCACCATCACTATAAACGACAACAGTCGGGTCGTTCGTGATGACTAGCGGAGGCGGTATGGTCGAGCGTTTGAGCGAGTCCGGAGTACCAGGCTCTGATGGAGGAAGTGGAGACTGATAAATCGGAGGGGGACGCTCGAGTACGTGAGGATACAATGTGTCGGGGTCCAGGCCGATCTGTTTGAACATAGAGCGGTGGAACTGAATTCCCGAACCAGTCTTGAAACACTGCCTAATCATCCATCGTAATGGAATGCGCGCCAGACTGTTACGTGTGCCGTTTTGGACCGATCCACCGCCGACATCTGCGGGGCGCTAAGTACGGTCCTTTTACACATGAAACTGGGACATACCGGTGTGGACCCCAGCAAACCACACTTCTTCTACATCGGTCTCAGTGATCGTCTGTGAATACTTGCGCTCGAGCTCTGGCAAGCATTCCTCATGGTTATGATCACTTGAGCTGCGTTCCTTAAGAACATTCGGGATCTGGAACTTCTTATAGCTGCGCGGCATTTCGTGGCGCTTGACGCCACGCTCACAGTCTATCTTCGTTGGCCTGTTCCAGTAGTTCGGATTGAAGCGACTGCATAACAAGATCGGTTTTTCCGAAGGTCACATAGACAAGGATGATGACGTACACTCGATGCTCATCCAGTGCCATAGCATGCCTGAAATACCGAATGTTGTCGTTTGCTGTGGTGAACGGCAATCTGCGAGGAATTACGCCCACGGAGCTGACCGTGTCCCTATCGTGCTTCCGGATGAGAAGTCTGGATAATGACGTGTCGGCGTAACAGAAGACTTGGCCAACTCACCAAACGCCTACAAACTCAATGTCGACATTGATGGAAAATGCCTTCTTGAATGCCGTGCTTTGACGCCACCCCCTGTCGTCGTCGTCGCTGTACATCTTGTACGCGAAGGGGACCTGCTGGTGGTTGCATCGTGGCAGGAGGCCCACTTTGTGGAGCCTGCAGAATTGAAGGGTGTCAAGGGCTATCAGACGGGTGGCGGTCTAGACCTACATTCCAGCCAATGCACGTGCCGTATAGGCGCCTCTTGAGAACCCAAAGATGCAGATCTTGTCACCGCCTTCGTCTGCAGTAGGGCACTGGGTCAGCAGCTGGTCATGTGTGAGAATCTTCACGTACAGTTCTGCATTAAGAACTCGTATCCGCCTAATATTCGATATGAAGGTGAGCGTGGAAGTTAGAGCGGATGGGCGGATGACCTGCTTACCCATGACATGGGCATTAAGATGGTTTCCGACCATCATGTCGATGGTCTTAGATAGTTTGGCCATGAGAGGCGTGGCTATCTGGGGGATAGTGTATGTACCTATCCCAGCCTGTGGACGGACGGTCAGAGTCAGGTCCACCATGCGGTGGGCTACATACCTGGTAATAAACCATTTGCTGGCTGGGGTCATCCTTGCTCAGCATAGAGAAGAACTGGACGATGTTCGAGTTCTGCAAATGGCAAAGTTACAAGAATGACTCTGGATATCTCAGCCCATGGAACTTACGTCTGCATCAAACTGGTCGCCCGTGCCATCGAAACAAAGAACTAGGGTACGGCGGGCGTGAACAGGGGGTATTATATCAACTCCTGGATAAAGAGATGGCGGAGGGACTGCCGTAGTAGTCATCGTGGGGGAACCCGACGCATTCGGGACGTCAGGATAAGAGTCGATGACAAGATCCAGAGGCGGAAGCCTCGACGCGGTAGATGGGGACGATGCAGTTTCTGCCATGGTGCAAAGGACTGTAGAAGAGGTAGCTGAAAGTCACTGATAACCGTTCTTCTCGGCTACGATAGACGGCTTTTTAAGGGGCGGAAAATGAATATTTGTGGAGTGAAAACCTCCTTATGAAGTTATGAAGTCTGGTCCGGTTGACCAAGGACCCGAATGATGCGCATATACTGTAACAAGCCTGGACGTCCAATTCCAAAAACTTCATCCAATGGGGTCACAGACCTGTGTTGACCAATTGAATAATTCCGTCCTCAACGTCAGCGCGGGTCACAGGGGCCGGCGGCCGCATTGCTTCGAAAGCTTGTGTGTCCGTCGAGCCTCGGGTAGATGGAAGTTCACATCCCCGAATGGCTCGACAACGGCTGGGCGGGCCAGGACCGGTTAGAGTCAGTTCCGGGCTGTCAACCATACGTCAAGCGGAGGCATTCTTTGCCCTTGCTAAGTAGTTCCCTGGGAGTCACTTGACCTATTTTGTAGCCCCTAGCACTCGTTCAGATTGTCAAATTCCACCTCCCTTTTGTGGGAATCAGACGGGTACCTCGTGCTATAATCAAAACGTAACTTCGCAAGGACACACTGGCATGCTCTTCCGATGCATGAGCATTCAATAAGTTGCAGAACCCGGGACTCGGATAAGCCTGAGAAAGCAGTCACTGAGGCCGTCTTCGCGAAGAACTTAAGAAGTGCCACAAATTATGAGTGTTCAAGTTGTGTAACCTGTGAGCATTAAACCGAACTTATTCGGCTCATCAATTTGAGAAGAACAAGGTACTGCATGGACAGCTTCATTATTGACAGGACCCAGATCACCGCCCGCGTAGCTATTTTTAGATGCCGTATTGGCCACCAAGTGCATCTGAACAGATGTACTTTTACGTTCACACTTGACGACTCTTTGGAGAGCTCTGGTTGGTCGACACAGTTACAAAAAAGGAATTCCCTGAGCTATCCCAAAAACAAACACGTTAACGTCTCTGAAACCACTTTTTCAAAATGTCGATGCTTGAAGTACCTTAAAATAAGCAGTGGCTGAGCTCCTGCCAGTGCTAACGCACACAGCTTCCTCCATGCACGGATTTGAATCTCGCTTGCAATGTGGGTTCCGAATACTTTCGGAATGCTAACGGGACCGGTCACCTATAACTCCACAAAACGATTACGATGAATGCAAAACGTGACACCGCTTTGCAATTGGTCAGCGTTCTCCTAGTAGGCCTCAGGATCTTTGTTTACAAGTGGAGCGGGACAAACAAAATCTTTCAGCGACTTCCAAAACAGTCATCATATTGCCTTCAGCACCCCTCGTTGAACTCCTGCTCTCAGAAAGGGCCAAGATTCTTACTTTTAACACACCCTGTTGCCACCGTTTTTCAACAGGACAGAAACATGGTTTACGACAGCACGGAAAGGCTCTCGGACCCGAGCCCAACACAGTTTGACGCCGGAATTTACTAAGGCCCCGGCGGAGGACGGCGATCTCGCTTGACTCGAATCTCTTCTCCACTTCAAAATCGGCAAACTGAAACGCAGAAATGCGGATTTATGCCCGGTTTTGGATGACGAGTTTGGAATAGTCTCGGGGTTCTGACGTTTTTGGGAGTTCCAATACTTTCTCCACCAATCACACATAGAGATATCTTGTGATGTAAACACCGTAAGCCATTGAACTTATTGTAAGCATTCATTTCAGTCGTTTTGCAGATAGGCTCATATGGAAAAGCACGGACCCAGAGCGGTCTAACGTTTTTGCATTCAGCCGTAGCGCGGCCTAAATCTGACACAATCGCTGAGCTACCACAGCAGCAACAGTTTGAAAATATCTGGACCGTCTGGACATGGCAAGTCGAGCAACTCGAAATGTACAGGAGAAAGAAAGTAACCACCAACTCCAAATTCCAACTTCAAATACGCAATAACGAGGACCTAACCTTCATAATAACTAACTAACAGAGTAAGGACTAGTTATGTACTATATAAGCGTGTTAGGACATGTAAGTGAAAGTGTGTCGCGGAATCAGTTCAAAAACTCAGCGATCTTCCTAGAAACAAGCTCCACATCCGGTTGATGCATGATGGAACCAGCTAGATATGAAAAGCCGAATGAGCCAGCGGCTTGTGTCGTCCCAGTTAGGCTACTCACCGAAGTGGCCCCACAACGAATCGATGACGGACAGCTCTCCACGAGGCAACAAGGACACCTCGATCTCATTATCCTCCCACTACGAGTATCAGATCAGTATTGACATCCAACACTTCATCCGCAGGTTTCTCACCCTGAAGAGCGGGTCGGTCCTGGATGGCATCAGGAGTACTCTGGCACTAATGCTCCCGAGTGCTTTCTCTAGATCCCCATCAAACAATTGTGAGACGTCACCACGCTGCCAAGTGTTCATCACAGTAAGCATATCATTTGCGTCCCAATACTGCAGCCAAAAGGTTTCCGCATGGTCGATGTAAAACGACTCCGCTGTGGGGTATCTGAGGGCATCATGCTAAGCTCAGCATTCATTAGTATCGATTTCATAACCAGGAAACTTACGCTCCATCCATCGTGTACAACTTTTCTCTGTAGAACTAATCACGAAAGGAAAACTGTCATCATGCTGATAAGGGTAGCTCTGATCTCACTTACCGAGGAGTCAAGGGCCCAACAGAATAGCGATCTCCCGAAAGCGCGTATACCATATTGGGGCTGTGACTTATATTCCCCATCTTCGAAGTCTTTTGAGGCAAGTAATGCATACTTGGGGCCCTCTAAGACGCTGTTGAATCACTGTCATCGAGCCGTTTCCTGACGCGGTCGCAGAAATGGAAGTAGACTATACCATTTGTTGTGCGTGCTTGTTCGGGACGCGGAGCAAATGACGACGATCCTCTCAACAAAGCCAGGGTACATGACTGCCCAATAATACGCCTGTTGACCACCCATGGAATATCCAACCACGCAGTGCACTTTCTTGACGCCAAGCGAGTCGACAACAGCTTTCTGAGCGCGACTGACAAGAGACTAGGTGAGTTGACAAGGGAGACCCTGAGTTGTTCGTCAGGGACATACACGTTATCTTCGTAAGAACAGTAGGGGAACCGGGGGCCATCTAAGGGAGCAGGCTATTCCGACGGGGTCAGCGTTTGCTTTAGATCTAGCTTCAAAGCTCGTTGACGTACTGTGTTTGAGGGTGACGTGGACTGAGTATGAAGAATGAGTGTGCGAAATCCGCATTCCATGCGCTCTGCTTACCTCGCCACTGCCAAAGGTTCCAAAGAGGACAACAAAGTATTTGCGGGTGTCGAGCGCCTTGCCTTCGCCCACGAGGTGCGTTTCAGCTGGAAAGACATCGTGAAAGGCGCAGCGCAAGTCTTCGGGAGTACTCACATAATAGATCCAGGCGAGTACCGTAGCACGTAGGCGCTAAAATGCACGGGTTGGCTGGATCGCCGTATGTTTGGTACGCGGTGATTGCGTAGGGGAGAGTACCTCCTGCGACTGTAAATTTTCCGTGATGGTAGTAGCTTACACTTTCAGGAGATGGGAGTGCCATGTTCTAGAAACCGAGAAGATAGGATGAGGGTTTTGTATGTTCTTCATTCTGGCTCTCTTATAGTATCCCCAAGACTACGGGCCCAAATGAAACCTTCGAATACTTACCAAAATCGAATTTCTCCAGCGACCTAGTTACGTCCGCTGTTCGGTCACCAATTGCTCAGGTGGCACTCGGAGGCAATCTAAATTCCCCAGGCTGAAATAATTTGTGCATACGGGCCAGCCCCAGTGCACACCGCTTTAGCTGAGAGAGCCGCATGATTTGGTCGCTCTGGTGGTCTTGCATACAGGTATAGCATAGACAAGGATGAAGAGGAAGAAGAGTTCAGAGGTGGTCATGAGAGTGCAGGTCATAGTACTGGCGTTACCGAGGATGACGCGATGACTGGTTCTGGATTGTGGGCGCCAATCGATGTCAGCATGCATGGAGCATTGCAGGAGCTAGTGGATCAAATTCAAACCTTGCACCTCCTGCCAGTGTGTTCATGAATCCGGCAAGAAAAATGGTGATACAAACCCAACTTCTGCCATCACCTGGTAGTGAAATACGCCTGCCACACTGGTTTCAATCACCATCCCAAGTAGTTATCAGACCAGGCCTTCCCACCTCCAGGGTATGGTGGTGCAGTTTCGGAACAGGGGAGGCGGTGCACATTCTGCTTAGTCAGTAGTCAAAACTCTGTTTTGTAACGTTCTGAATCTCCTATGTGAATTTGTAAGGGCTTGAAGCTTGAAGGCGCGCACAAATGACCAGTAACGCTGAAAGCAACCCCCCAGCTACAGAGCAGCGAGAGCGAGAGCGCAAGAAGCCAGGGCGAGTGCCTACTTCATGTGCTGAGTGCAGACGGTAAGACTATCTCATAACTCTCGGTCGACAGAGTCCGTTAACCAAGGAGTGGCGACGCCTTGTCTTTGCACCCAGGTTGAAGCTTCGTTGTGATCGCAAGGCACGTTTTGATTATTTGCAGGGGTGCTAGGTTTTGTTGAAATTAAACTTCGACTTAAGGTTCCTTGCGAGACCTGTTTGAAGCGCGGTTGTGGTGCCATATGTCCAAACGGTATGGATATGTTCTTGAAGAACTCGCGTCGATGCTCACGTCCGCGTCAAAGGGTCTTTAACAACGGGGAAGGGCAATCGGTAGGTTTTACTCTGTTCATTCTCTAAGAGACCACTCTTTAATCAACACAATAGCCTGGTCCTCGCTGATACCGAAGAGCTGCACAACAGGATTGAAGTGATGTCGGCGCGCATCCGCGATCTCGAAGATGCCCTCAAACAGGCGCACTCCAATACTTTCGATAGGCCGCACCCTCTGTTAGCAGGTTCAATCACCGTAATTCCCCAGGGGAACGTCCCAGAAACCTCGCCAGACACTAGCCAATCTAGAGGGTCCAATGCTGCTGCTACGAAAACTGAACCTGACTCTGTAATCGATGCATTCGGTATGTGAATTAATACCTCACATCATGGAAACGCGCTCAGTTGTACCAGGAACGCTTACAATCGGAACCCGTGGCGAAACCACCTTCGTGGGCAGCACCGCCCGCTCAGAAGTAAGGTTTCCTTTCTACCTCATGCTTCGCTTGCTGAGATTCTCTCTTTGCCCCGTCAGTATCTCATCCAGGTAATTGAGCTCTCTCCAGCCCTGGAATGTCTATAATGCAAACATTACCTTCTTTAGCCTCCAATCAAGCAAGCACAGACGAGACTTCCGTTGATGGACTATCCTCGACTTTCGACGCGTGTTATGAGTGCATGGATTGCTGAAAATGATCTCGCGCCTGCCGACGAGGAACTGCAAAAACATGTAATGGAACATCTTCCCTCTTTGTCCGAAGCCGTTCGTTTATGCGAAATATATCTGGATTGGGGTAAAACATTGTCAGCATATACCTCTTGTCTGTAATGGAGGAACTGACGATACTGACAGATGGAATCCATTATCACGCCATGAGTTATTCGACTGTGTGTTGGAGAGCGTCTATCGCGCAGAGTGAGTGACATAGTTATTATTTCCTTTCCAAACATTATTGAATCCCTCGCAGATCATACGCCTCAATATCAGGTCCTCATGATCTAGCACTTCTTTTCAGCGTCTTTTCTCTGGGGACCCTCTTCGATTTCAATCGTCCGGCTTACAGCGTCGAGGCATACGAGTACCATATATTGTCTAATGTGGCGCTTGGCTTTAGCCCTTCTTGCGCGAGCACTACTTTGCACACAGTTCACGCGATGGTTTGTGGAACTTTGAATGCTTGACAATGGTGATGCTCATTCCTAGTACAGCTACATCTCGTACAATATCTTGATCTGAGTGATCTGCAAATGGATCCTAGTCGGACTTATGTCTTCATTGGTTTAGCTGTCAAGCTTGGATACAGAGTGAGTACCTGTAGTTTCACCCCAAATACGTTCTTATTGTTGTGTCACAGATAGGAATCCGTACGTATTATGCCAACAAACTTCACACGGCTTCTATAAACGTATCATAAGACCTACACAGTGCACGATTCAACCTTGAAAAGGCTGATGTTCAAAAGCGCTAGTACCGTCTTCTGGCAATTATTTCTTATGGACACATGGCTAGTAAGCATTCCCACTCTACCAGTCAGATGAGCATCGTTCATGTATAATCTTTATTCACTCAGAGCTTCTATGCCGGACGTCCTCCAAGCGTCTCACCGGACTGGATAGATGCGCCTTATCCGGATGACGAATTCGCAACACGAAATGACAAGGATGAATTAGAGATGAGTTGTCAGTGGCCCACGGACTTCAGCTGCCTACTGTTCCTGACATTTCGAGCCAGGGCACTCCTGGTCTTGGAGATATTCCAGGCTATTGCATGACGTGATGGTTAATGGCTTTGGAACAAAGACACCGACCTACAAGACGATTCTAGAGCTCGACCGAAAGATTCGTGACTTCCCGGTCCCTGCTTGCTTACAGCCGCGATGTGAAGAAGGCGCCCCTAACCAATCTCCAATTTCAGTGCTTGTGCAACGGCTTTATGCGCTCACATCAAAGGAGGCTAGTGAGTAATCCGCAGTCCCTTTATCCTTCTTCAATACCCATCACAATGTCCCAGCCCTCCTCAATATCCACCGTCGGTACTTCTCGCAGGCATTACAAGATGCCCCAAACGATTTTCTGAAGCACAAATATGGACCATCCGTCATGGCAATGTATCGGTCTGCATGGCGGCTGATTATCAGCCACAGTCAGATGGTTACCATCGCCCCACATGTACTGGCGCGGATACCCATCTTTTGGTCCCATGCTTTCTCGGCCGCTGTGAGTTAACACTCATCTAGCAAGTATACCGTGGCTTGATTGAGCTCCTGCAGATTGTCATGTGCATGATCGTGACTCGAGCGCCGACCTCGAACTTGGCTGTGTCCTCTTTACAGGAGCTCGACTTGGTGTATGACGTGTTTCTGAAGGCGGCTCCGACAACCAAAATTGCTATGGTCCTCTTGGTCTGTTACCCATATTCTTTCGTTCAGAGACCTCGAAGCTCAATGGAGTAACTAGGATTCGATTACGAAAATATGGCGCAAAGGCCACGGGACCGTAGATCACCCCAACTCTGATGGGCTGTCCGGAGCCGAGCTCGATAGACTGGGTGGAGGTTCGACGCGTCTGATCTCCAAAAACTCACCATCTCCTCCGGGTTCCCATGCCGGCTCGAGTCCGTCGTCCGAAGGCGACTCCGCTTCCTCAGGACAAAGCGGCAGAAACCTCTCCTCCGGCGGCTCATCCAACTTCTTCGAGCTATACTCGAACATCCATCCCCGCATCATGCAAGACATGCGCACGTTCGACGGGTTCGAGCCTTCCTTCACCGCCCCGGGAGGCCCGCATCAAACACCCCTGGGGTCGCTCTTGACCGACGCGCAATTCAGTCAGAACGTGTTCAGTACTGAGGTTTATACTGCGCAGCAGCAGGTCTTGAATACGTTCGATCCGGCCCAGCCTCAGCCCCTCCAATTCCATTCCCAGGGAGCGTACCAACCAGAGGGGCCTGTGCTTGATTCCGCGTGGCAGAGCTTTGTGGAACAGCTTGGTTTTTGATCTCGTTACGTATATTGTATGTGCCTATCTCGTTTGCCCCCGCTCCCCCCTCCTTTTTTTTTGCTTGTGTAGGTTTTCAATGCCGCCTGGGGCACACGTGTAATACCATAATCAACTATTTCATGACGCAGATCCAACCCTATTACTCTCGAGAGGTGTATTAGTATTCGAGAGTTGTATATAATACACCTTGAATACACCCTACCCAATTCGTAGAAATAGCTGCCCCCAAAAAGACAGTCCAGCTCGTGGAAACCAAGAAAACAAAACCCTGCTAAAAGCTGACACTATACACCGTACTCATATCTACTGGAAGGAACCAGTTGTTGACGAGAATGTGCACGGCATCTGGACAGGACAAAAAACTGTGAGCACAAGAGGTTCCGAGAAATCCAAGACCGAGAGCTAGTTACCATCTTCATCCCCACCGACGAATGCACCGGGTGGTTCCTCCTCATCGGCGTCCTCTTCCTCCTCGTCCTCCTCGTCCACATCATGATCCTCATAAACTGGGACGGGCGGGTCATCGTCCTCGTCGAACATCGCGTCTTCCGGGTCCGGGTCAGGCTCGAGGCCCGGTAGGTCCTCTTCAGGAAACTGGACCTCTTCGTGGTTGACGGGGACGTCGATATTGGCGCCATTCTGCTGCGCCTGGGCCGCATGCCAGGCGGCAAACAAGTCCAACGGCGGCAACGGCGGCGGAGGCGCACCATTTGGCGCAGCTTGCCGTGCAGTCACTTGCGAGCCATTTCGCTGCCTTGGTCGATAGTTGAAGTAGATCGCGGAATGCGTGACTTGAAGACAGGAGATGAATGTCAGAATGCGCTCGTTGTCGAATTCGGATAGCCGATAGACGGAGACACCGGGATGTGATGTGCGGTTCGTGGTAGGACTGCTGAACTGTTCTTGATCGGGAGATATAACGTAGATGCCATTGCGCTGGATAAGAATAGAAGGAGAGAGCAGGTTGTGAACGCACTGAAGTAGGCAGAACAGAGGGTGGGATGACGTACCGTAGCGACTGCCATTTTTCCGTTCCGATCGCCCAATGCGAGGTAGAGTGAGACGTCCGCTTCACCAGTTTCTGGTCGAAAGTTGAGCTGGATGGCGATGTCCTCGAGATTAACACGATTTGATCCGGAAAAGAGACGTTCGAAACCAGGGATGATGACCAGTCTACCGTGTGATGTGAGAGCTACGATGTCGTTCCCTGATGCTGAGATATGTACTGAACAATAGAAGAACCCCGTCAGCATGCTCAGCACCTGCAGCTCGAAACTCACAATGCGCACATGCCATGAACTCCCCGAACGGCATCGAACTTGGAACATGGTACGTTTGTTGGAGCATTTGAGGTTGCAATATGGACGAAGATGCTACGCCACTCTGTCCAGCTGGCAGCACGTCCCATGCGAGACGGGATAGCTCCCTCGTGGAAAGCTGATACACCAACGCCCCACCTTCCCTCGAAAATATACGTAGACTCGTGGATCCACAAATGAAGGCATACTGGTCATTTACTTCCACGTAATTGATGCTACCCAGTGTGTTGCCGTTACGTGGCTGCTGTGTATCTCGAATGACCCCAACTAATTGTGACCGAGGTACATCCCAGAGATAAGCATTGTTTGATGCCGAAGCTAGCAGAGTTGGATATGAAAAACGGAACGCCCGCGTAATCTCCGGCATTTCGAGAAGCGCCCAGGCCCTAAAATGGCCTCTATCATTGCTGGTCGAACGGAATTTGGTCGCAGCCTCTGTGGAAACTTGGAGCATTTTGTCATCAGGAGGGGACGTTTGAGAAACTTGATGCTCGTCCACATCGCCACTCTGGCGCCACACTTCCTTGCCTCTATCGTGACGATTGACAATGATGTAACCTCGGTCGTACTCGCAATGAGCATAATCAACCACATGGGTCTGATGGATTCCGTTAGAAGACCCCGGAGCGCTAACAAGCAAGCAAAGCGCTGAGGCTGACCCGAGGTAGCGCCCATAAGACACGATCGTCCTTCATGTCTGTAACGAACAGGCCTCCTGTCTGGTAAGTCGTGATGACGAAACCGTGTTCGTGGTCAACCTTTATGCGATGAACCGCAGTTCCCGTCGCGGTCAATTCTCTGACGATGGATGGGCCTTTTCCATGCCAGCCCCTCTCAATCTCCAGTTCTCTCTGGCCTAGAGAGACACCCGATCAGTATCACTACCGAGCATTGAGGTACAAACGGACAGTATGATTTCCAGTTGATATGGGTGAATTTGGGATTCCAGGAAGAAGAATCTGCCTGAAGTTCGTCCTCGGCTACAAACCGATGGAGTAATGCAGCGTTTCTGTACACAGTGACCTCGTTGATCGTGATCAAGGCGTTCCAGTAGCGTGACACCAAGGTGCTACTATATAGCGACGGGAGAGGGAGAGATGATATTATGTCCACAGCAATTTCGGCTGGGAGAAGGTGTAACATGATGGAAGATGAACTGATACTTTCTCGACACGAGGGGTTTCGAGTTTAAGTACTGGTTATGGTTGGGCAAGCTGGCGCTGAGCTGAGGTTCGCGGAGTTGAAATCATATCCGCTTCTAAACTGCGAGGACGAAAACAGACGGTGTATATGTGGGAAGTCCCAGATGCGTACTAGTACTTCCCAAGTATGATAGCTACTCACAAAAACTGGAACGCCCTATACGAGGCAGATGCGATAGATAATGTGATCGATCGCCTGTGCAGAACGTTTCTATTGCATCATTTTGTCGCGATCACACTCCCACAACACGTTTTTTCATCATAATTACATGGCCTGACAACCCCGACAACTTCCACGGCCGGAATAGAGCTAACGAGCAGAGCGCCTCTGTTTATGCAAAGTTCTCAGCTCAAGGATGCGTGTGCATGTCCGTTGCCCTGACGTGACAACGCTTGTCTCGAACGTCCTCGGAAGCGCTGATCGGGTTCGATCTTCTCGGAGATATGGGGGATTCATTGAAAACTTCACAGGTTATCACCCGGGTACCTCATGCTAATATGTTCCGCACCTCCCAACAGCCCCAGTGCAAGAGAACGTGGTTTCCGGACATGAATTCCTCGATGAAAACTCGGAGCAGAAGGGAACCAAGCAGTGGAAAAAGCGAGGCACTGGGTAAATAAATCAGCCTGTATGCACGACACCCGAAAAAAGCCCAACTACATCAGGCAAGAGCGAGTTGGTGGTCCTGCCCAAACTTTTTGAGGCCCTTCCCTGCATAACGCCAAGTGTCGGGGCACCAGGGAAGTCAAGTATCCGAATATCGCGGTCAACAGATCAGCTGTAGTCTCGATGTGGAAGTTGTTACTAACTTGCTATATGAATATGGGATCAGCTCCACCCGGCTGTTACACGAGTCCCTGCTCGTGCAGTCCGTGCGGCGTTGCGGAAATCCAGTTGATACAGGCATCTAGCTCTGGGAAAATCTTCTTCCTTTGTCTGTAAAAGCAATCGTATACTATGTTAGCATCGTCCACGCGTAATCCGTGTTCGGGGTCTGCCAACAGGTTTAGGATGGAACGGAAGATAGTAAATCTGTATGCCCAACGAGGTCAAGTTGAGCCATGAAGTGAAGATTGGTCCTTTTCTCCTGTTCTCAGCCCCAGGAAAGGTTAAACCAAACGGGCGGTAATCAAGTGCCCAAGCGTTCTTCATGTTAGCATCAGATTCGGCAGCTATCGTGCGTACCAAAGGAGGAACATCTTGTGGTCTCCTGGCATATACGTGGGCATCTAGTATCTCTTGTTTATCTTCATCCTTCCATGGGTGTGTGCGATGAATGGGTTACCAACGTTTCCTCGACAGAAAAGCTGAGCCGACAGACCTATAGGTGTTCCCGCATCTCAATGGGGGAAAACGCTCATAGCGTTTCCAATCAGTAAGACACGGGATCACACACATGTAGAGTTGTTGCGCCAAGTATTCGGATTCACCTCTGGGCTTGAACTATTATCTAATGGTCAGTGACAACAAGGACTCGGAGCTAGTGCAACGTACACAACGCAGCCTCGGGTACCCTGCGAGGGACAATTGCGTTTATCTAGTGGAAACATAGCGCAGGAGGCGGCTAAGTAATACGGTGAACAGGGTGGACGGTCGGTGAATAAGTGCCAGAAATAAAAGGCTCACCCAAAATCATTTACAACATTACTGTAAATAATGATGGATGTTGTTCGAGAACTTTATGGATTTATGAAGCAGACTCCGCTTACTGCATAGGTGTGCCCGGCCCGGCCCGTAGTGTTGCGCGCTAAGTTAGCGTCACATGTCACACGACGTTGGCACAGAGAGACAACAACACCAGATAATGAAAGTCTTGCAGATCGATATCAGGAATTTAAGGTACATTTTGGTACCTGCAGCATATTTTTCTGTTGCTCAGTGGTCACCGGCTTGTGGCAACACTAGCGCCGCGTGGGTGCTAGACGCTGTGATGTCTCTGGGCATTGGTATTGGGTAAGGGCGAAACGTAGGCAGACTGCTCCCAGACAGTGCCTCCGTGTTTTCCGTGGACATAATCTGTTGACGGATTTTAAATGGCTCAATATTGGCCTGAACTTTGGCAGAACTGAGAGGGGAAGAACTATGTATAACCTGTCTGACGAGCCCTCGGAAAATACTGGCAGTAGCACGTTCGTTATTGGCTTGAAAAATAACTTATGACGTATTATGCTTTCACGTGATGTATGTTGCACGTGCATGCTAAATAGAACTTTTGTGGATGTTCTTCATCACCTGTAACTCACTCATCTAAGGCTTCTAACCGTACTTATGACAGTTCTACGTGTCTGACTTACTCGCTTTCGGTTTGCTTTGCTTTCTGAACTTAAAGAGTCGCGACAATGGGCTATCTGTCACCAACAGCGCTCAAAAATCTCAAAAAATACGCCTACAAGGGTATAGACGAGTACGTTCCACCATCAGTACAAGAAACCACGCGTTTGAAATGCATCCCAGGTCCCTTGTATCGCGATACGTCCTTGCACCCTACTGGAACTGGTTTATCAAGTTGTGGCCGCTTACGGTCGCGCCAAATACTGTACAGTTTCGAATCCGACCACTGATCAGTGGAGTAGCTGATCCCCAGCATAGATCACCCTGCTTGGCCTCACTATAGTCGTGTTTAATGTCATTACCCTGCTAATCTACGATCCTCTATATTATACCGACAAGGACGGCCCAAGCGGTCCTCCCCAATGGATATATTTTACGTGCGCTTTCCTCTCGGTCGTCAACTTCCTTAAATGTGCTCACAAAAGAGTTTTAGGTGGGCTTTTGGCCTCTTCATGTATCAGAGCTTTGACGCCGTCGATGGGTGAGGAACTTCTCTTTGTGCTCTGTTGGTGATTCTGACACTCCGATCATGAAGGAAGCAAGCTCGGCGAACAGGTATGGCCGGCCCCCTCGGCGAAATGTTTGATCATGGTGCGGCTTGATGTTTCACCCAACCGTTCGTACCATCTAACGCCAAACTACCAGGTTGCGATGCGATCAACACAACGGTAATAAAGTGTCCTGCCTTCTTCGGGAATTTCCGACCAGTGTTCTTATGTTCCCTTGTAGTTGGAAGTCATCCTGGCTGCCAGAGCTCTCAATCTGGGTAGATCGTGGTGGACCGTGGCGTCTCAGATTGCCACTCTTGCCAACTTCTATCTGACCACATGGGAAGAGTACCACACAGGATTACTGTATCTGGGCCCGTTCTCGGGGCCCGTTGAAGGCATTCTTATGATCGTGATTATTTACCTTATCTCTGGAGTCTTCGGTGCGGAAATAGTTTTCCCAATATTGCATAGGCTCATTGTTACACAGGACCCTCGTTTTGGGACCAACGCCTCCTCACGTTCACCCACCTAGACAGAATATCACAAGTTGTTGCCGTTGTGCCAAACATAGGCCTGAACGAAGCCTTTATGATGTTCGCCGGTCTGGCTCTGGCCTTCAACATTGTGTCCAGGTAAACTCGTGCTTCTGCAGCATAGGACAAGAGCTGATACTGTGACCAGCTACCGAAATGTCCATAAGGCAATGAAAGCAGATGGCAGGTCCAGTCTCAAGCCGCTGGTCTTCCTTCTTCCCTTTTTAGTCTCTGTGGTTCTTCAGGTTCTATGGTTGCTTCACCCATCGATCTATCACTCCATCATCGTTCATTCACCCCTATTCCTTCCGTTCTTGTGTGCTTGGGGCTTGCAATTTGCGCACCAGGTTGGACGGATGATCTTGAGTCATGTAACGAGTTCGCCGTTCCCCTGGTGGAATCCTATGTGGATCTGGAGTGCCATTGGTGTCCTTGATGCCCATTTGCCCAATCTAATCAACCAGTACTGCATTGCTTCGTTTTCTCACAGTGACCGGAAAATGACTGTCTGTCCCAGACCATCTATCATCCAGTCGACACCAAAGAGGACCGCGATCTTCATCTACCTGACGCTTGCGATCTCATTCGTCACGTACGCCCGTTTCTGCACTCTTGTGATCAAGGACATTACAGAATACCTTGGCATCGCATGCTTTACGGTTCGTAAGAAGGACGCAGAAGGTGTTTGGCGTGATACCCGCGACGTCCAACAGGACGGATTTGTCAAACGAATGTGACATGCTAGATGCGCTCAAGAGGGAGGACAGAATTATCAGTTCCATGAAATTTTCATGTTTCTTTCCTGTAGAGAATGATTGGATTTCGATACCCGCGTACACGTCTAGAATTTTTGAGTGTACTGCATAGACGAATTTATCCGATGTCTCTGATCCTGAGTGTTGTGTTCCCTCGCGATGTCTTTGTCTTCGAAATTTGTCGCAAGTGCTGGTGAGCGGTGATCAGGGTCTTATTCGAGTCACGATAGTTGGAGCCTATTTTATCTTTTCTGGTGATATGGTCTGCAAACGCGCTCTAAAAGTACAATTCCTTCGAATACCCTATCGATCGACTACCACCAGCACCCGTCTTACCTGTGCCCTCCATCTAAAACGCGGACTTTGCGCGATGTCCACACCCGAGTCTCTCGCCACTGAAATAGCGCAACAACAAGCAATCTTCAACGAGCTCAGACTGCAAAAAGCCGATGCCACTGCTATAGATGCTGCGAAGAAGAAACTCAGGCGAGCTCAAGAAAACCCTGGCCGCAATGGATAAAGCGGAAGGAAGCATGGGAGGCGCAGGGGGGAACGAGAGCAAAGATGCGAAGCAGAAAGACCGGTTACTGCTCAAGACTGCAAAGGTGGGCTTTCGGACCTCCTGCCCTGTTCCCGGCGGTGATCTGGCTTCTCCGCGTTGGTGGTGCTCAATTGGGACGTTTTAGGGCACGCGGGATTACGGACCTGGCGAGATGTTCTGTCGCGAGCACATCGAGCGCATCGTCAAGGATGTGTTTACGTCGTATGGAGCGAGCTGTCTTGACACGCCGGTCTTTGAGAGGAAGGATGTATTGACGGACAAGTATGGGGAGGACCAGAAACTCATTTTTGATCTGATGGATCAGGGAGGGGAGCAATTGGCGCTGAGGTATGACCACACGGTGCCGCTCGCGAGATACCTGGCTATGTCTGGCGCGACGGTGCAAGGCAAGATCTGGCAGGTGGGGAAGGTGTACCGGAGGGATAATCCTGTTATGTCCAAGGGCCGGATGCGGGAGTTCATGCAGGCGGTATGTTCGCTGGGTTGGTGCTCGTTGACCGGGACTGACGGGATGCCCAGGATTTAGACATTGTTGGTTCTTGGGATCCAATGATCCCCGATGCAGAGATGATTAGCTTGCTTTGCACGATCCTCTCAAAGTTAGATGTTGGCGAGTTCACGGTCAAAGTAAGTTGGCTGTATGTCGATCCCATATCGTGTGTCACTGAGTGCGGGCGCACAGATAAATAATCGCAAAATTTTAGATGGGATTTTCGAAGTGTGTGGTGTACCTCCCAAGAAGATACGCATGATTTCATCTGCTGTCGACAAGCTAGACAAAGTACGCCACGGTGTCCCGTTTCACACATGCTTTCACTCACCCACGAGCGACCAGGCTCCATGGGAGGATGTTAAGAAGGAAATGACTGACGAAAAAGGTCTGAGCTCCGAGGTTGCAGACAAGATCGGAGAGTATGTTAAGCTCAAAGGTCCGTATTCCCGATATCACAGGCTCTCGGATTGACGACGAGAAATCGAGCAGGTGGGCCAGCTCTACTGGCCCAGCTAAAAGGCGACGAGACGTTGATGTCTAACGCCAGCGCCAAGGACGGTATCCTCGAGATGGAGCTGTTGTTTACGCTTCTTGGAGCATACAAAATCCATGATAAAGTGCGTTGAACTTGGCACCTCTGCGCGGCACGGTCTTCTTACGGGTCAACAGATCTCCTTCGACATGTCGCTTGCACGCGGTCTTGACTACTACACCGGAATCATCTACGAGGCCACTGTAGCAGCCTCGGCACCGCCCAGTTTCGCCGCCAATGCTACCACATCAACGACATCCGCGCCACCACCCACCCCCGCTCCTAAGAAGAAAGCCAAGAAGCCCAAAACCGAAGACGCAGATGAAGACGAGGAAGTCGACGAGTCTCAAGTTGGCGTTGGGTCGATCGCTGCAGGTGGACGATACGACAACCTCGTGGGCAGCTTTCACATCTGCTGCAGCGGGAGAGGGAAAGAAAGGCGCTCAGTGTCCGTGCATTGGCGTCAGTATTGGGCTAGATCGGATATTTGCGCTCGTGTGGCCGAAGTGGGTGGAGAGGGGAATGCGGAGTAAGGATACGATGGCGTTTGTGATTGCTGTTGGGGACGGGCTGCTGGAGGAACGTATCAGGCTGGTTCAGGAACTTAGAGAAGCAGGCATCAAGGTTTGCGAACCGTTCTAACTCAGGCGGGTTGTGCGCTGACAGCAGCACGTTCGTCAGACGGATTTCCTTGCGAAGAAGAAGCCGAAATACCAAGCACAGTTCGCAGCTGCAGAAAGGGATGAGGTTCCTTTTGATATCCTCCTCGGTGGAGAGGAGTTGAAAGAGGGTCTGGTCATCGTGAAGAGCAGAAGTGGGAATTTATCGACGGGAAGAAGGTCAAGGTTCAGTCGACAGATCAGGGGACGAAGTCAAGCGAGAGGAATTGATTGATTGGCTCAAGCAGACACCTACGTACCTCAACTGGTCAAGTGGCAGACTTATCTAGAGAACAGACAGCACTGTACATTGCGCATACCATAGGATCATCAACTCAGGGGTACAGGGGCTAATTACACTCGTTAGGAAGGTTGTGTGTCCATGTTTTGTTCTTGGGGGCGGAGTTATTTGTTCTCACATTTTCGTTACTCGTTTCATTCCCAACCACTCCGCCCGCATCGACACAGCGACGGCGACAACAAGAAAATATTCAACAATGGATGACGGTAAGTCTTCAGCATCAGCACCGACGACAACGACAATTTCTACATTCGATATTTTCTTCTGCCGACGATCCACGTCAGTACAGTACCAGCCCACATAGTGTCTCCCACCGCGCTTCAGCAGTCCGTTTGAAACGACGATGGGAATCAATATATTTCACTAACTGCCGGTGGCCAGCTCAAGGCTGGCAGTCATGACACTGTCTATATCTCTAATACGGCAAAATGGCTACTGGTCGTCTTTCGCCCAACCTTTTCAACTGCCTCCCGTTTTCACTGTTCGGCAACTGTCTCATCATCCATATTTCCAATTCATTACGTCCCGCAATGTCCCTGCATCACCGTGCAGTGGCTTTCCGTCTCTCCTCTCCTCTCCTCTCCAGACCAGCTCGCCGATGAATCAACGTTGATATTTTCTCTCCCTTGTTTTTCGCACCTTCGCGGTTTTTCTTCAGCCTGGAACTCCCAAGATATCGCCCCTTCCGGGATTAGTATCCCAGCGGACGCCAACTTGAACGGCGGCGCTGCGCAAGGTGAGGAGCCCAGCTGGAACGGAGGTGGACGCTCGCCAGGCCGGGATCGTGACCGCGGTGGAGAGCCTCCTAGGCGCTCCAGCCGGAGCAGGAGCCCAGGACGTGACGATAGGGGAGGAGGGGGAGGAGGAGGGTAAGCGTTGTCTCCATGTCAATAATTCATTCGATGATATATCTAAAATGTTTTATTTCAGTCGCGAAGGAGGTCTTAACCCCGGAAATAACCTCCATGTCTCTGGCTTAAGTCACAAGGTCGATACTCGCGACCTCGAGCAGGCATTTGTCAAAATTGGTCGTGTACGTTTGAGTTTTCTTTCTTGTTTTCATGTCCGCCTGCAGTATTGGGCGGGTGTTACGAACATCACGGATGGCTTACGCAAAGCGGGAATAGGTCAAGAAGGCGTCTGTCATGTACGATCCCCACACCCGCGAGTCTCGTGGGTTTGGATTTGTCACCATGGAGACTGCCGAAGAGGCAGATGCTGCTATCACTGCACTCAATGCGACGGACTTGATGGGTAAAGTCATGAATGTAGAAAAGGTGATGTTATTTGGTTGCTTTGGTCTTTGGGCGCTGGCGCTGATGGTTATTGTGTGATAGGCTCGTCGTGGTCGCGCACGAACACCCACCCCTGGGCGGTACTATGGGCCCCCGAAACGCCATGACAGTAAGCGTGCAACAGTTTTTTATATGCCAGAGCCAGGTCTTGACCAACAGGCACAGACGAGCGGCCCTACGATCCTCGGCCATACGACAGCCGTTACTCGCGAGATTATGATCACCGCCCTCCTCGTGGTGGAGGCCGTTACGATGATCGAGGTGGCCGTGATGGGCGCGACCATGACCGTGGATATCGCGAATACGACAGGGGATATGGACGTGAGTCGCGTGACCACGACCGTCCTAGCCGCTATGACGACAGGAGGTACTAAGGCGACAAGACGCGGTTGAGTATCTTGGCTTCGAAATGCATCTTTCTGTCTCGTTGTTTATGTCGGTGGCTAAATTCTCATTTCATGTATATGCTTCCTAAGTCGTGTCTCGAGCTGAATACAATTGGTTGTCGATCTTTTGTGTTCTGGTGATGGCGGCGTTGCGAGTGTGGACGGGTACAAGGTGTAAGTTTTATTGTTTGGAGCTACATCCGATCCCCAAGTCTGTGATAAGTGCTTCTCTACCTTGCTTTCTCATTTCCTCGAGCATCTCTCCAATTTTTTGGAGCTCTATCCACCGGTCACCAGGATTGCCGGGGGACCTCAACCGCTCCACCGGTTCAAGGAACCGAACTCTCAATGCAAGCCACTGCATTGCTTTAACGTTAGCAACAAATTCTTCAACACCGTGTTGTGGTCCTTCAGCATAGATTATTCCCGGGTAACCTACTTTCGCGAAGCCGGTGATGCCAAGTTCGGAAGACCACTGCTGCATCGACCGGCGTTTGGTGGGGGATACGAGGTGATGTGATGTGAGCAGGGCATGGTAGTGTCTCGGCGTATCCGTTGCCTCAGGTTCCGCATTCTGCGGATCTGAACAGGAACTCAGTTCCTCGTGAAGCTTGGGAAGGAGATGAAGGGACAGCAGTTCATAGACGGGATATCTGCATCGGATTACAGCAAAACGTGAGCAATCGTGCGATATATACGGGATTGGGGAGGGGAGGACATGGAACGGGACAGGGATCAAGGGTCACGGGTACCTACTCGCTGGTCTCGACTTCCTGCATTCCCGCACGGACCAAGGCTTGCCAACGTTCTTGGACATCGCGAGAGATGTTTTCGCCCTTTACAGATATACGCACGGCAGCTCGTGGCGAGCGTGGAGAGGGAGGTGTGCTTGGCGTGCTCTTGAGACTTGGAAGCTCTGCCTCGAACCAGATCCGAGCCCCAGAGAGTCGAACCTGGAATCTTGCTTGGGAGGGGAGAAAGGGAGGATCATTATTGACAATGCTGTCCGAATCGGACGTGCCTGTGCTGCCTCCTCCGACGCTTAGATGATCTGTCCTCGAGAAGAGATGCCCAGATGGCGACGTCTTCGGGGGGCAGCAGAAAAGTGAAGTGTTCGCTGGGGAGGAGGGAGCACTGGATGAACTGAAGCTCTTGCAGTTGCTGGTCTAGTAGCAGGTTGCTCTTAGTGTTCATCTTGTCTGGAGTGATGACCAAATCGCGCCGAAACCAAGTTAGAGGTAAGTTGGTTCCGGCGTACCTGCTACTAATACATATACAGTACTGCGGCTGCCGGTAATGAGGGGATTTCGTAGTTGCCCAGCGCTCAACGAATGTTAGACGACCGTAGTACTATCATCCCACCCGCAATTTGGCAAGTCACGTTTTTGGCAAGGGAATCTTTTATGACAATGTAGTGAGCAGCCAGTCACAACTGGACCAAAGTCAGCTTATTTCTACAGTTCACTTTCAAGACTTATATGTGTAAGGGGTAAGAACTAGGCGATCGACGAATTCCAGACACTGACTCCCCCTTCCTGTCTCCGAACATTACACGACAGGTTCCGTAGCATTGCCCACCTCTTTGGCGAACATCGGCCCGGGTAAGGGCCCACCGCAGCAGTATTATTATGCGATATCATACCGCTCAGGCTAGTCCACTCGTACTTACTCATTCATTGATACCCATCTAAATATTGTAGCCGACTCAACGAGCCGCTTGAGCACGCTTAGTCTCGAATGTATCCCATTTGTGATTATTCCCCGTCTCCACCAATGAGAAGCCTCAAACTCATCTTTTAAGCATTCATTTCAGTGGTTTGGCAGGTGGGCCGGCCCCCCATCCTTTCCGAATGGCTTGGCGATCTGTGAATCATGCAGGAATTTATGTATGACCTCCTGAGGTCGGAACCCAATCGCTGGTTCTGTTACCCCCGCTTTACCCCGAAAGCACCCGGAGTATAAGTACACAGAGTTGTAGGTGCATGTGTGCGTCGTAACCCATGCTGGTCCTTCCTCCGACGGTTGCCCTTCGCCCGGTAGTCGGGGACCGCAACGTCTCGCTCTCTTTCTCTCCCAATGGCGTGCAAGTCGCTACTGGAACGACAGACGGCGAGATCATCACCTGGGATGCATCATCTTGCCAGTACCTTGTGGAACCCTGGAGGGGTCACGAGCGGACGGTCTATTCTGTCGCGTATTCATCCGACAGTCAAATTATCCTCTCTGCCTCGGACGACCGAACAGTCCGATGCTGGGACTCCTCGAATGGTCTGCAGAAATGGCGTACTTTCCAGGGCCATACCGATTCTGCCGTCCTCACAGCAGCATTTCTGCGAAAAACCACCGAAGTTGTCAGTGTCTCCAAGGACGGCACCGTCATGTGCTGGCAAGCGGAAACGGGTAGCATTACCCATGACTTCCAAATCTCCCTCAGTAGCACCGCTATTGCTGCACTCTCCAGTGATGCTCAGTTACTCCTCGGCATTCATATGGACACTATTGACATCTGGCGTACGGAGACCGCAGAGAGGGTAGCAACGCTGGACTTCGCAGGACCGATGCTTCTTTGTGCTGCATTCTCTCCTGATGCCTCACATGTGGTGCTAGGCATGGGAGACCACACCTTGCGCACATGGAACATCAATATGGATGAATTAGATGCTGAGGCCCTAGAGGGTCACGAAGGTCCTCCCGTCCACGTAGCATGGTCTCTGGACGGCAAAACCATCGCAAGCATTGGGATGGATAGATTCCTCCGCATTTGGGACCCCGACACTCGAAAGAATCTCATGGAAGCCTTGCGAGCTCTGTGGGCCGATAGCCTACTCGCCAGACAGCAAGCAGATTGCTAGCCCAACGAGAGACGGCGGCTGGAGGTAATCCATGTTCCTAAAGTAAGTGTTCTACCGTATTTACGTGCGAGATCCTCATTTCCAAAAGCCCGCGCATCGCAGCTCGATGTCTGCATTACTGGATGTATGTGAAGCGTCCGATGGGTGCCAATCACGTCACTCACGTATTATATTAGTTACCCGCAGTGTTTCCCAGGTCTCCGCCTGACCAAATTGAAGAAGTGTTTCGATCAAGTCACCGACAGGGCAACTTACGCCGTGGGGGCGATGTTTTAGATGTGAGGTTCCCTCAAAGGATTCATACGGCGTAGTCTCATCGGTGGTTAATTAGCTTTCCGTGACCTCTGCATTGGGGCATGAAGGCCGCCAGTCCCCCGCAGATGCGCCGTCCAAACCTCGGGCCATGCGAATTTGGGAAGGACTACGTCGCATTAAGTTCACCGTTAAGTCTAACGGAAATAACCAAGTCCCCCGGACAACTGTGGCTGAGGCCAAGTCCAAAAATGTCAGTTCGTGATCGGAAATGTTGGAATCATCTGACATTCTTTATAGCCCGTTGCCATTGCGTCTGGCAAATTATTCCGGCGGCACAAGAAACCTGCTGAAAACCAGCAGGCTACTACGAGGGAAAGGGCCCCATCACCAGCGCAGGGAGTTCAAACCACGGCTGCTGGTGACATTAGTCGTAGCACATCCGGTAGCTCCTCGTTGACTTCTCCACCCCTCCCAGAGGACGAGCCAGATGCTAGTAGTGACCACGGATGTTGCCACAGGTGTTGTTTCTGGCTATGTTTTAAAGGTAGGCTCTAAGAAACGCCACGAATGTCACAACAAGTGCACTGACTTTTGCAATTATTTAGCGTGCTAGGTACCATCACTTAATCTCCCGGGCTCTTCCAGCTACCCTACTCGATATTTGCCCAGTCTTTACTCATTTCATGTTTACTGGCCAACGTGTTTGCGATGCGGTTCGTGGTAACCAACAGCGTGTTCCGCGCCGCACTTTGGAAGGCCAGCAGTCTCTGAGGATATCGAATTAGACTGCCTTGGCCCCGTAAGCCCTCACACCTCAGTTGCCCTCCCTTGTGTCCTCCTCTGACAAAATGCCAGCGCGTTAGGGTTCTGAAAACAGTGTACTCAAGCATTAATATCCAATGGGCCCACGATCAGGGATGCGCTTTCCCTGGACCTCAAGGTGTGAGCCAGGAGAGCACATGCCAGAGACAACTTGAAATGGCCAGCGGTTGACCTCAGAGTGACTGCGAGTCATCATCGTGCACGCGGACGATCACACTATCAGCGTAGTATCGACGTAACTTGACTCAGGCTATACCGTGACAAGTCCATAAGCTAACCGCTACTCACGTTTGCACACTCTTACATCTAACATAGCAGCTTATATACTTCAGCACTCGTTCTCGGAGCTCAGTTCGACTAAGAGCCTCTTGAGTGCAAATATTTATTTGATTTGGACTTTCAAGTCAGCGGCCACTGTATCAACATGCTGTACGTTTAGGCTATAATAAAATACTGCAAACACCCAATATCTGTTATCTGCTCTACGTCCACGATGAACATCCAGATATACTGCTCACCTATCGTCTCTCGATGTCCTGGAGCATATGTTGTGACTGCTGATTGCCATGGACGTCCGAGGAATGAGGGAGTATTATATAGATACTGGCAAGGTTAGGTTCCATACTCGTGTGGCGTGTATTCATCGATCAATCGATCCAACACGATGCCTAGTTCAAACAACGCTTATCTATAAGCTGCCTTTCGTGACATGCAACTGCAAGAGACGATGCATCGATGGTGGAGACCTTACACCACAACTGGCCAGTGGCACTCCAGAGTGAGTCATCATATCTATCCATAGACTCTTTCCATAGGCTTCCTCTACGCCCTCCCTCTGGCCCCGATATAATCACCGGTGGTACTAGGTTGCTATCAGCACTTGTCAGCGGGAGTTTGGCTGTTGGAGATGCGATTATTATTCAAATGCCCTGCCTCCCAAGCTAACCCAATTAAATGACGAACTGCTTTCACACTCCACACTATCTCTCCCTCTCTGCGTCATCCCTGCGGCCTGGGCTCTTATGCACTGGTTGATTTCCAGTTTCAAGGACAAGAACTGAGGTACTAGTACCGTGTTCAGCTTTGTACCACCAAGCTAGCCGCGGTGACTCAGCACGTCATGGTAGCTAACTTATAATATATATGGATCAACAAGGACCCACAACAAACACGAAATTGCCTCCATCATCGACACACGCTGTCTCCATCGACACTGCTAGGAGAAGCGCCTTGTTAATTTTTTCATTCGCAACCATTACGCAATCTTCACCATACACCGTTTTGTCTGTATGATACTACTATACTGTAACTCTTCTCACCACTATCCTCACAGATGCATCCGGTTCCTCGACGCGTGCGGAGCAACCCTGGAAACCTAGCTGGAAACAGTGAGCGTAGTACAATTGTCTGTCTCGCCTATTCACCCTCTGGAGCACTTATTGTCGGTGGAACGATCGATGCATCACTCTTCGTATGGGATTCTTCAGGTCGCCGCATCTTGGGCCCGATCAAAGGGCATGGTATGAACGGCATTGTACTGCACGTTTCGTTCGTCACAGAATCCCTCGTTCTCAGCACGTCCGATGATCTCACTGCACGCCTATGGGATGCCCAGTCGGGCGAGCGTCTCAAGAGCTTCAGGAAACACCAAGACACTGTGATTACCGCCACATGTCTCCCAGAGTAAACGCACTGTTGCCAGCGTATCCAAGGATGGCGTAGTCATGCTCTGGGACATGGATACATTGGAGGTCGTCAGCGAATTTGAGATTCAGCTGAGTAGCATCTTGCCCGTAGTGTTCTCCCCGGATGGGACGAGGCTTGTGAGCATGGTGCAGTCGACACTGTATGCGTGGGACGTCCAGCGTGGCGAAGTCGTCACCCGGTTACGCTGACGCTGCCGATGCTGCTGTCCGCCGCCTTTTCTGCCGACGGTCCGTCAGGTCATATTTGGGTGCGGTGACTACGCTCTCCGAACTTGGGACATTGAGAGCGGGGAGATTACTGGAGATCCTTATGAAGGGCACGACGATATACCTGGTTACGTCGCGTGCTCTCTTGATGGCAAGCTCATCGTGAGCGTCACAACGGACGGAATCGTTGGCGTGTGGGATATCCAAGGACACAAGAGCGTGGCCATGCGCCAGGGCCGCGGACCCGTGGGAATGTCAATGGATAGTCGGTACCTCGTGCACCCTGGCGTGGTGAAACAGTGGTCATAACAGACCTGAACTCGGTAAAGTCTACAAACGATGTCCCTTTTCACTCACTGATTGGTCGACGAAGGTTTTAAAATCTGATTCGTCTTCTCTTTTGGATGTGAGTGAGGTTGTTGGGTCATGTATGGAGCCCTGTGTTGATGATACGCAGCTTCCAGCCATCCGATTCCTCAACGCTCGACGGCCAACTGGAGAGACGGCGAGAATTCCAATTTGGATGTGAGCTGCTTCGGAAGAGATGGACTACGCCATCGATACTCACGCTGAATAACCCTTCAGTTCGTGGCTACGTCGCGGCCACATCGAGAGGGCCTGGCGCCTGAGGAGAATACGAAGGCTGGTGGACGGTTCTCACAGACCTGGAAGAAACTCTCGCGAGGGTGGTCTCGGACTAACCGCGGACGACAGCCGACGAGTTTCCAGGACAAAACTCCAGTACAACGGTCTTCTATAGCGGCAGCGCGTGATAGAAATGTGAGTCGGCAACTTTGCAAAGAGGGTTGAAGCACAGGAAGTTCATCCAAAAATAGCCTGTAGCAATTGCTCGAGGTGCACGAAAGAGAAAGGAACAAGCCAAGGAACAGGAAAAGGGACAGGAACAACCGCAGGAACAGCCACGAGAACAACCACGGGAGCAATCTGGGGCAGAAGAGGTAGGCAAACTCATATTCTGCGCATGCTATGCTCAATGCTCACTATCACCAAGTCGGAATCGGGATCGTCACAAAGCGACGCCTCATCCACCACAGACTCGGACTCGTCAACGAGTTCACCGGCAGAGGAAGATGAACACCACCACGACTCGGAGAGTCACGGACGTTGGCATGCATGCTGGGTCTGGATACGCTTTAAAAGTGAGGTCTCTGTTTATCTCAAGGTCTTGACGCTGACACGAAACCAACCACAATGCCAGTGTGCACGTAAATACGCTTGTTTGTCTACACATACCTGTATGGTGTAGCCTCTTGTATCAGGTCCTTCGCCAGTGGGGATGGACTCGGACAGACCACCATCATCGGTTTTAAGTTAGTATGTAGCTCACTTCTATGTGTTACCTGCGTCCTCTTGCCCAGTTTTGTTATCGTCTGATCTATGTCGCTAAGGGACTGCCATTTGTGACTTGGATTGACACGAATCTGATGGAGGAGTGATTGACTTTGAGTGTTGAGCGCTGAGCTTGGAAGACTAATCCTGAGATCCGAATCATCCGACTGTCTCCACCGCACCTCCTGTGATCTCACCGCTCTGCACTGCTCAATCATTTACGTGCACATGAAGCACATGATGCGCGTCTCAGCGGTTGACGTCAACTGATTATCTTACTCAACTGCAGTGCACACGTTGCGAGTGTCAATAAAATTATCCACTTGTTTCGCATGGCGATTCGACGTCATGTGTTCTCGCGCTCGAACGTGACATGATGCAACTTGTGATGGGAGCAACAACGGGACATTTTCCAGCACACCGCCATGACATCAACTGAGTATGTTCGACCAACAGCTTGGCGGTCTGGGGCAACAACTGCCATCAGGAGTTGCCAACTTAGCAGGGCGTTCGTCGCTGCAAACCTGTGTCGCGGCCGCCTCGGAGGAAGTGTGTGTGAGGCGTCATCGTTAGGACGAGTGACTGATGGTGTGATGCCAACAATCCAGATGAAACGAGGTACACGGTCCACCACCACCCGTCCTGCCAGTGTGTGGTCCTCAGCTCGACATCGACAGGAGACGCCTCTGGGGTATAAATGCGAGACGTATTTTGCTCAAGGTCTGCAGCAAAGCTCATCTCATCTCATTGCAGTATCCAGCATTCTATTCAGTGAGCACTCGCACTCCCCTCTCCGCCTTCTGCGTTGGCACTGACCTCTGAATCCTTGATCCACAGCGTCACCTTCACGACCCCATAACACAACCCACCACACACCACAACCACCAACTTATCATTCCCGCAATGTCTCTCCGCACTGACCGTGTCCGCATCACTGTTTCCTTCAAGCGCAAGGAGGGCATCTCCAAGGAGGAATTCGAGAACTTCTGGCTCAACGAGTACTTCAAGCTCTTCAACTCGCTCGACATCGTCAAGAGCAACATCCTCAAGTATGAGCAGGTACGAGCTCGCGGAACTGGGGTGCGGCACGATGCGCAGAGCGTGACTAACGTGCTTGTGTCGCAGGCTCATGCCAACGAGGTCATCAACAAGGCCATCGCCGAAGTCGGCCTGCCTGTCGCCCCCTTCGACGCCCAGGCCACAATCGAGGCCGCCACCTTCGAGGCGCTCATGGCTGTCTTCACGAGCGAGGAGTACCGCACAGGTCGTCGGTGCCCCGTCCGTCAAGTACTTCGAGAGGGGCGGACAGATGTTCGCTTCCAACTTTGCAACCATCATTGACAACTGAAATCGTGAGTGCCCTTGTTTTGGCGTGCGTGAGTTTGACTGGGATGTGACTGACGGGGAACGATGTAGGTTGTTAGATTATCATAAGGACATTTGGGTGTATGTAAATGTGAAGACTTACGTTGTAAAACACTTTTGGGATCTCGTTGTTACTAATCGTGCACGAATATCATTATTACTGCAACAAATGCTAGTGTCGCACTCGATATCTGCAATCCCTCAAAGGTGGAGACATGGACATGGGGTTATGCATCATGGGTCACTTTCACATGAGAGATAACAGCAAACGACAGCACAAGCAGAACAAGGATAGCTGGACAATTGAGCGAACGAACGTATGTACCATTTTCTTTTAATCTGGACATATCCAATCATGCTTGCTGCGACAAGCGCCTGACAAACTCAACGAACGCCCTACGTTCACATGACGCCATCAGCCAAAGAACTTGGGAAAGACCCAGAGAGCGACTCACCGAACAGGACGGCCCGTCATGCCCGTCTCCTGATAAGGGGTAGGCCGGGTGAACTGAGGGTATCATGGTCAGTGTCTATCAAACAGAAGAAGGGTGGAATAACACGCACCTCCATCGTCCCTGCAATATCAACATGTGCCCATCGCACGGTGGGTTGTTCTTCTCCGTCCTTTGCCTCTATGCCGTTCACAAACGCCTTGAGGAAGAGGGCAGCTGTGCATGCTCCAGCTGGTTTCCCGCCAGTCTGTGAACAGAGGTCAATGAAAAGACAACGAATTACGGTAGGTCGAGACTGACGTTGCATAAATCAGCGTTGGAGGAGTAGATCTGTGGACCGTAATCCTCGTCCAAGGGAAGGCGCCAGAAGCGATCGTATTCTGATTCGCCAGCGGTGTGTAGTTGGTCCCAGAGTTCGTCTGATGTCTGCGGGTGAGTTTTAGTTACCCTCATCGTCATGGGTCATGCATGCTGCTACGCACAGTGAATACGCCGGTGAAGATCTCGCCCAACGCTACGTCCATGGCTCTGCAGGACTACTCAGCCATGCAATTCGGGTCGAACATAAAGCAATAACAATACCCAGTCAGAGTCGCCACGTCGATGACGGTGTGTGGCTTAAACTCCGTTGATGCATAGTACAGTGCATCTTCAAAAATATGGATCAAGTCTATCGACACGAGGAACAAACCTCACCAGCGAGAATCAATCTCCCTTCAGCATCAGTGTTGTCAATCTCGACGGATTTGCCGTTCATCGCGTAGATCCTAGAGCACAGCGTGTGAGTCGCGTGCCTAATCCAAATGGAACTTGACTAACACATCGCCTGGCTTGTTCGCACTCGGACCTGGCAAGTTCTCACACAGGGGTGTGACACCGACTACGTTGATCCTAACATGAAATACGCTCTTAGAAAAGTCGTGGACCTGTTATGCCAAAAATAACGCACGGAAGCTTGAGCTGAGCAATCGCCAGCATGGATGAGACCACAGCGGCGGCACCACCTGTTGTCCGATTGAGCTTGATTTAGAATTCCACAGGTTTTTCTTGGGATCTTACCCATGTCACCACGCATGAGTTTCATGCCCTGTGTCCACCATCAGATACTTGGATATGAGTTTAAGGAAGGCTACGTACTGCACTAGGTTTGATGCTGATACCCCTGAGTCGAACGTGATGCCTTTGCCGACGAAGGCGACGGGCTGGGCGTCTGCATTGGGTGCACCTTTGTAGTGTCTGAGAATGAATTCAGTTTTACAACTCACTTAACGCGACGAAGGGAACAATTACATCTCCAGGAACTTGGCGGGTTCCGAAGTACCCTTGGTCACGGATAGGAATGTTCGCTACGCAAGTCACGAACAGAGTTATTTAGTGAAGCGGATGAGCCCAGTAATCCGACGCACCATGCCCTTTTCAGCTGCCCAAGCTAGAAAACAAAATCGGCGTCGAGAAATGACAATATCGAATAATGTCCCGTACCTTCGTCACGGACAGTGACCTCCACGTTTGCAAGGCCCTTGAGTTCCTCTTTGGCTCGTTCCGTGAAAGCCTAAGCACAAATTTTGGCATCTCGGATGCTCGCTGTACACACTTGATGCTTACCGTGGGAGTCATGAGATTTGCAGGCAATTCCATGAGCTGGAAGACCATGCTATGAGGGAGATGGAGGCGCAGTGAGTTGGGATCTTACAGTTCGTGCCAAGTTCTGAGCCTTGGCATAGACAACACCGCGCTCCCAGTCGACAGTGCTCGCGCCCGGGGAGATCGTAAGCTTCTCCGGGGCAGGTCCCTTTGCACGAGGATCGAATGCGGAGGGTGGGGAAGTTTTGAGTGTGAAATTGTACAGTGCCAAGTGAGCAGCGACGGCTATACACGATGATTAAGAAATCCAGTAGGACGAACACAATGGTGATCTTACCTGCAGCGTGGGGATCAGCCGATGCATCGACGACCGCCTCAGAAACACCATCTCCGAGACCCTTGACGCTCTTCACGCCGCTGCCCACAGCTTTGCGGATAACTTCACGGCGTGCATTACCCTGTGTAGTCTCAAAACCATCTCCGAGCGATACAAGCGCGGTGACGTTGTTCCCGCTGGTACCGTAGAACAGATGGGAAGTGCCAACTTTCGCGGGTTTCTGTGTCGGAGGGAGAGTTGCCCACAATGTGGCCGGGTTGAGGCTGGGAGTAACGTTGCGGCCGGGATTCTGGGGGTCCAGGGGAACGATGTAGGCCTTTGACGACATCGATCGTAGTAGCGTTGATGATGCTCTGTGAGATGCTCTAGAAGCAAGCGTGTGCAACATGATCGGGACTCGGAGCAAACTCGAGAACGCGTTGCCAAAATATTCACGCGTCCAAGAAAAACTGGCTCACTCTAGCGGTGGCAATGGGATTGGGATTCCCCATATATTTGGGACCCCCATCACCGTCACCGTCAACCATCCATGCATTTCCCGTCTTTATTCTTACCGCATCGCTGATCGATCACACGACGACATCCTCATAGAACTTCGACTTTTCGGCTGATGTGGACACGCAAGGTGAGTGAATATGTTGATACATGTAAGATGTACCGTTCTTATTTCTCTGCGCAGATAATTGGGTATAGATAGCTCGACACAAGCGTTGTCTGACTCTCAGGCTTTTGGTCGCCTGGCCTATTCTTGGCCATGACAAGGCGCAGGTACCAACTTTTGACCCCTCGGATAGATGCAGTGTCTGTAACAACATCTCCGTTATAAATCTATCGGTTGCATCCTCCAGACTTCCGTACCCATACTGCCATGAGATTTGCAACGCAGCGTCTCGCATTCGTAACTACAGCTGTGTCTCTGGTGTCCATTGTCGCCGCATTCCCTACCAGTGCTGGGGACAGTGTTCAAGTGGTCTTACAGCCGGCGCCGCAACAACAATCAGGAGGTGAGCGGAATTCCTGTTACCTCTGGCAAGAGAGAATGCCAGCGGATCGTAATCACCATTTCATCAGGAACTTCAAGTTGGAGCAAGCCGCTGGAACTTGGACATCTCTGGGAAGATGGCATCCTCTGTGGGTCTAATGTTTACTGTCCATATGATCTCAACCAATGTCCATGCGAAAGATGAGAGCGTGTCTCATCCATCGTTCCCTGATCACAGGCTGCGTCTGACTGAACCTACCTTATGCGATCCAACCGTCCAGCAATATTCGGGTTATCTCGATATCTCAGACAGCAAACACCTGTTTTTCTGGTAAGGGTTCCAGATCTTCCGTTTGATCGAGACAAACAGTCCAGAACAGGTTCTTCGAGTCCCGTTCCTCCCCGTCCGAGGACCCCTTGGTCTTGTGGCTAAATGGAGGGCCAGGCTGCAGCTCTGCAACTGGCCTACTTTTCGAGCTGGGCCCATGCAGCCTAGCTGACGAAGGCAACACTACAGTCCCCAACCCCTACAGTTGGAACACACGAGCGAACATGATCTTCCTCGACCAACCTGTCGGTGTTGGCTACTCTTACACCACGGACGGGTCCTCAGTCGTCACATCAGCTGACGCTGCCAAAGACGTCTATGCCTTCTTCGAGTTGTTTATGACACGCTTCCCAAAGTACGCGAAGCTACCGTTCCACGTGGCAGGAGAGAGCTACGCAGGGAGATACATCCCTCACATCGCATCAGAAATAAACAACAACAACAAAGCGCTGGCCTCGGACCCTTCGTTGGGCCTCGTTCCGATCAACCTGGCTTCGATCATGATCGGAAACGGACTCGTGGACCCGCTGGTTCAGATGACTTCGGTAGTTGAGTATGCCTGTGAAGGCCCATATGCCATCTATGACGACCCATTCAACGCGGAATGTAATGCACTAAGAAAGGCGACTCCGGTATGCGACAAGATGATCGAATCGTGCTACAAGTACGAGTCACGACTGACCTGCATACCTGCAACTGCGTTCTGTTGGACCGGCATATTTGGCCCCATCTTTAGTATGTTACTTCTTCACGTCTTCGTCTTCGCGGCCCATCAATTCTTGTTAACAGGTCATGGGTACAATATGTATGACGCCCGCAAAAAATGCAACGAGGAGGAAAACGGATCACTATGCTACCCAGAAATCTTATGGGCCTGAAAAATGGCTCGATTCGCCAGAACACAAAGCCGCCCTGGGGGTGAAACCCGACCTGAAGTTCGAGGCCGTGCAACACGGAAATAAACATCAGGTTCAATTACCTCCACGGGGATGGAATGAAGAACGGGGCCGCACTTCTCTCCGCCTCTGATTAGCGATGGCATCCGTGTGCTTATCTATGCTGGGAACGCAGGTTCGTGTGCCCGCATTCTCTATGTGCCTTCGGCGGTGTGACGTGTTTGTCTGCAGATTTGATGTGCAATTACATGGTTCGTCGACGTTCTGTCTGCTGGCTGTGACGAGGACAAGTTTAACAGCAGAACCGCATAGGGAGAGACCCAATTCATCCTGGGTCTCGAGAACATCTATCACGACGAATTGTCGGCAGCACCGACAGTTCCGTGGTTGGTCAACGGGGTGCCTGTAGGTGAGATCCGAAGCGCCGGAAATGCCGATTCGACGGCTGGAAACCTGACCCTTGCGGTCATATATGAAGCCGGGTGCGTATACGCTATCAGAGCTGCGGTCCCTCCTTGTATAACCTAATTTTTTGTTTGCCGCCTAGACACATGGCACCGCATGACCAGCCCGAGGCAACCTTGGTACGTCGATGAGTTCTGTCCGAGAGCTTCCGCTGAGATGGCTATTGCAGGACATGATGTCCAAGTGGATCAATAACATTACAATCGCTCGGTGAACAGCGCTGTGGCATAGCTCCTGTCGTCATCTGCATTCTCGTCAATTGTGCTCTGTTCGTCATTAATTCATGTATATTATTCCGTCACAAGGCAGGTGCCGGCGCCCGGGGCATCTGCACTCACGTTCGTCGTTAGTTGGTGTATATTATTTCCTCACAAGAACAGTGCGCGTACATACCTTGGGGCATCTGCGACTTCAACTGCACCGTCTGTAAGAACACACGTGAGAAGCTACAACCCGGGAAGGCGATATCGATTAAGTACCATGAGGAGAGCGCGTGCGATGTCACATTTCCAAAGCAGTGACAATGGGATCCGGGATGTGCAGTAACCAGCAGGACCACGCGTTGCTCGCCATCAGTGACTAACGTCAAATACGTCCAGAAACACGCATCTGGCTCACCTGTGTGGCATTGGGGGCGGGAAGCTGTTCGGGGTGCAGGCAGTGCATCAGTGGCCCATTTGCGATGTGTGAGACCTGTTTCGAGTTCATGTTTGACGGCACATTCACATTCAAGTCAACGAAACTATCTTGAGGCGGCGAGTCTGCTTGCAGGCATGGTACTGGGGATGATGATCATGATCTATTTGGCTGGCGGTAGTGGAAAGTTGAACATTCACGTGACCTAAACGACTAAAAATTGACAAGTCCACGCTATGAGGATTGTTATACTACACTTTTATTACCTTGCTACCTAATTACTACATACAGTAATGGACTACAGTATTAACTAGCTGTCGGCACCTGTCGAGCACCTGTAGGGACCTGTGCGGGTCTGTGATCTGTCAAGCATGTCAAGGCTGTCACTGCCCTGTCACATACCTGTGATGTGCTGTAAGACTGCTGTAAGCGCTGTAAATGCTGTAAATGCTGTAAAATGCTGTCATTTGTGATGAAATCTGTGACGAAATTTGGGTTTTGCTGATCTTATCTCACAGTTGGACACATCTTGACAGACTCGTTCTCATGCTCCCTATTTTCATGTGCATCTCAAGTTCCTGGTAACTAACTATTTATATGATCACATCTTCACCCATGGTATTTAACCTTTCACTTACTTAACTTACTAAACCTCAGTCATTTTCACCCACTTAGGCAGCAGCTGAGGTGAGTTTCTACTACTGTTACTTTTTTTTTTTACCTATACAGCTGATGTATAACATCAATAGTTCCGGGCATCCCTGCCCTGCATTAGATTTTGTCAACTTCTTAAGATTGAATGGGCCACCTCACCAACCGCATTTCAGTTGCCATCATTGGCATGCCCAGGAGACCCCACTACTACAAGAGACGGGCACGGAAGTTCTTTCGCCGACGTCAGGTTGTCATCTTCTGCACGAATGACGCGGATCAGAAAGATCTGATCAATCTCCTTGTCGGTGAAATATCACACCAGTGAATTGCTCGACGAAGATGGCGAAGCCCATCCGAAAACTGTTCCACCGCGCGAGGTGTGATCCCCATTCATTGATACTTTTCCCCGCAACCATTTTGCCGGACAATCAAGCTAACGAGCAAGATTTCCTGCACGCTGTAGAAGAAGCTTCGCGTCTCATCGCGTTCGATCCCTCACATCGATTTCGGCATTTACTGTTCCAGGCCCGACGCCCCAACGTCGGTCACGGAGCAGCATTGCAAATTCATTCACCACGTCCTCTTTCGACGAAACACGCCTTTGGCCATGGTGACCGCGAACATGAGCGGTGAGGTGCTACATGACGACTGGTGGGACAATCAAGCAAAGCACTTCAAAAGTAACGAAGTCACCTTCGCAGCCCACCGCATCTTTACTTCTACATTCGGTCCAGAAGGCCCTCGAGGCGAGAACGTCCATGACTGTAGAGAAGACATCTTTAAGTTGGTGTCTGAGGTTCTGGAGGCTTCTGCCGAGGATTCAGACGACGAAGCAGAGGCCGAGGAAGACGAACAAAGCGTCGGCTCTTCAGAGTCTCAACTCCACTCCATAACCCCGGAAGCACATCGTGCAGTCATCCAAATTCTTACGAAGCGCGTCGGACTATCAAAAGCGTTGGCAAAAGAAGTGGTTCCGAGGATAGCTGCCCTTAACTTGCAGCGCTACGTAGTGAGTTCCTTCGCGGTAGTTCCGCAGTATCGGATTGACGCTTCCTAGGACGACGTTTCCGTGTATGATTCCGAATCTTTACTTGACGTGAGTCTTCCACGCCTCCTTCTGATTTGAACGTGCGATTAACGTGCCTACCTCCAGTTGCCGGCAATTCCTCCCAGTGCCTCTCGTCGTACAGCCTACGGGGGCAATAGAGTTCTTCAATGATACTGCTCGACGTGATGATGCAGTAGCTCTCCCTTCCCGAGTATGTTGTCTGTATCAATGCCTTACTGTGTCTCGCGAATGACGTGCCTTGCCCGCTAGCCACCTCGAGACAGTGCGAACGCACAGCCAGCGCCCAACGGACAACGCATGTTACGATTGTGGAACAGAATGACGAAAAAATCATCTATTCAGCGGGTGGAAATCACTGCGGGTCAGGATAAAAAGGTTCGTTTGCAGTCATTTGCGAGACCAGGCTTGATGAACCATGCTTTCTCCGTGCACATAGCCCCTGTATGTCTATCGTAGTGCCACGGATCCCAGTGGCGCTGCTGATGAAACGAACCACGACGATCCCTCGCGGGTCACCTATATTCTGGAGAGTTCCAGCAGCTTGGCTGAAGGCGAGAACGCGACTGCGAATGTCCAGTCTGTTCTAGAAGAAGTTCCCCGTACCAAATTCTGTTGTTTTTGATTGGATGATATACCGAGGTTTTGATTTATGTTTCGCACTGTATTCTCATGGACCCATCATGCATTTCATCCTTCGTATCAATGTATATATTTCCCTATGGATACCGCCCGTTATTTCTTAGCGACAAATGCACTCAAATGTTCTCTCCCGTATTATGCTCTGACCTCCCGAGTCGCCATGGTTGTTGACTTTAAATTCAAGTTTCACCTCAACATCATCAAGAATAAGAATGTCTGAACCGTCTCCATTCGATGTTGGAATTGATGTTGTCGCGCGAATGGAATACGCGTAGCCTAGTACGAACGTCTCGGACAAGTATCCTCTTTCCCGGAGACTTTCATTGGTCAAGGTAACCACTTTATTATTACTGTGTGCGAGTATTTCAATACATGCTCTTGGACTGACGACTGGTGAAAAAGTAAAAACCAGGATCCCGCGAGCGCACAATCAAGGCATCCGTGTTGGAAAACTTATCCCTGGATGCCAATAACTAAAAAGAGTCACGTCAACCCCGTCTGCGAAACTACTATGGCCTCGAGAACGAAGCCTGCCAAACGCAGTCAAGCTATAGGCTCATAGCAGTGTTGTCAAACAGTACATGGAATTTTGGCTTGGAGGATGTCAAAGTTGAACGTTGAAGGGTTGCAATGCGATGATAGAAGTCAATAGTAGCAACTTGCATGCTATATTTCCTGCTGCCAAACACCCCATGACTGAAGGGCAAATAGAATGATGAAAATTTTGGGATGGGAGGGTGAGGGTTGAATCAAGAGCACCACCAAGCAAACTATTCCCGGTGTGTCACCATCTGACGAGCAAACAGGCGTTCCGAGGAGCGTGAGTTCGAATCTCTCCTTCGCTTCTCTGCTTCCCATATCTCGTGGCGGGTCACTGCATTTACCAATGGTAATGCAGATATCAACGGCCTGCATCTCCAACTGGATCATATCGAAGATCCAACGCTTCGCTCGCTCGACGAGCTGATCACGGATCACTGCAGGCAGGGCCCTTCCACGCATATGAATGGCGTAGGCGAATCAGAGTGGACGAGTGAAGATCCCGACGACGCCTTTGGCGGGGGCTTCTTCAGTCTATCGGGTGGTTGTTCTGCAAAGAGAATGTCGCTTTGAGGAACACAGTATTCCTAGAATGAAACTCACCCCCGGATCCACCCCAAATTCATAATTGTCCCAGCGCGTAGATCACTTCGCATAGGAATGTGATTACTATGCGAAGTGATCTACGCGCAGAGTCAAACTTTGTCTGGCCACCCATCAAAGCTTCGTCTGCCATCATGATGTCGGTGATCTTGCTTGGGTAACCTTTGCGTATCCACTGATAGCGGTAGTATTAGCACTCAGTAGGAACCTAGGGACAAATAACTCACTTCAACATCATGTGCCCACGGAAATATGTACGCAACTTTAAGACGACTATGCGTCTCTGTTTGCAATCCTGTGAAGAGGCATCTGCCATCTCTAGCACGTGCACGATTGCAATAGTGAGGTTCCTGCAAGGGGAATAGTGAGCGAAATCTATTGAAGAGGATTTGAGCATTCGTTCACGTGCTCAGGGGTACTGGAATGCGTCGGGTTGCGGGGACAAGGCAAACAGGGCACCAGACCCACACGGACGAGTTCACCAGCTGGTTGTTAACTAAGAAGCTTGACGCGATGGAGGTTCAATTGGCTACTCACCACTGGAGAGCAATACATAATATCCTGGTTGCACGATCTGTTCCCCTGGCGGGCATGAGTGCACCGCGTTGTGGGTTTGCAGAATTTGACCAAGTTGTGGTAACAGTGATGACAAATGTGTCCAAGTGTTTGTAGAATTCATCCCACTTGAGAGTACCGTACTGCCAGAACCGGGTTCTGGCAGTACGGTACTCTGCAGTGTTCTGCCGGTCAATGAATGTTACCAACTGTCACAGAACATTTGTCGGTGAACGTTCCCCATGATGAACTCAGGTAAACTGAACGCGTGCAGTGCCAGAAGTTGCACCTGGACATTATATAATCAAACCTAATTGGCTGTAAGGATCAGGTACTGTGATAATAAATTCTAAATACAGTAGGTGTTCTCAATCCATCGTAGCGGTAACCTGGCGCTGGCGGTCAACCTTGCGAGAGCAATCAGCCTGATCAACTGGCGTCCAAGTGACCTCTGTAGACCAATAGGGGCTGGGCTCGTGGATCCGGGCGGCGCTGTTGATGTCAAAGGGCCCACAGAGCCAGAGCCAGAGCCAGAGCGATAGTGGCCACTTTGGGTGAGCCGTTGGCGTTTGGAGTGATGCGATGAGAATGACATCTCCGACATTGCTGGACTAGCTGGAATGGAGCCATAGTAGGTAGTTGAAGCCGCTAATAGGCTTGACGATGTTGGTAAAGTACTAGCGACTGGCACGGGTAGTGCTGGCAGCAGTCGGGGGTGTGGTGTGGTGTATGCGCTGTCAATGGTGACTGCGAACTGTCCACTTTGTGTTGGTGCTATTGTAAGGGTTAAGGTTGCACGGAAACGCCAGGCGGGAGTGTGTGACGATTGCCCTTGTGAGGTGAATATGATTCGTGGTACTCCTGTTGGGCTCGGCAGCGAACGTCGGGGTTGTGCAAATCACAGTCACGCAAATGGCAAAGGAGGGTGGTGGGCCGACTGATGAGCCATAAACGATGGGTGTCATTTTGTCCTGTTGCCCAAACTGTATATTAGTATGGTCAGTATGACACGAATTTAAGATGCCCAATGTACAGGTACCAGTAATCGCCGATAGATCTCGAGGACAGTCTCGCTGTGTTCTGGGTCCGATTGCTGCTCCCGAGCGACATGCTGCCATAGATTGTAGTGCATGTCACCTTTGCTTTGCCGCTGACCATTGATGTCCCTTTATTCACGTATCCTGGATGTTCAGTGAAGTGGTCCCACCACCATCCTCGATTTGAACGTGTCTTGCCGGAACTTCAGTTGGCCATGGAGAGAAACTTCAAACTTGAGAGAAACCTGATCAATGTTCACGATGCGTAGTGGGCGATTTTCTAGGTAAGGACGTTGTGTAGGGCATAAAGATAATCTGTTCTTGCATGCCAGCCTGAGACTCTGGGCTGAGGGGACGGATAAGATTCAAGCATATATATTTACAACGAGGACCTGCCAGCCTGCCAGGGGGCCGCTCAAAGTCACGTTCAAGTGAACGCAAGTGAAGTTCACCAGCTTTCCCACGAGTTACGGTCAGTGACTAAGATAGGGCTCATACACTTTCGACTAAGTGTGACGACAATGTGACGCAGCGCAGTAACATCACAGGACAACCCTCACTTCCGGAACATCGCCGAAACAGGCATATTGATATAGTCATGGTGGGGAACAGGAGATATCTAGTAGTATAAACAATGTAGCATATGGAATAAAAATATACCACTTGGTTGTCATCCAGGTACTTTAGAATACTGTCTGGAGGGACCACAGTATTTCAACACCAAAAGTTATGTGTGCTTACTGCTGCATACACTCTATTGGGACTGCATTGAGTGCTTTGAGAACGTTGGCCTCCATCTCGTCATCTTTCTTTGTTGGTGGATACAGGCGACACAGGCGTTTTGCATACCCCCAGCACTGTTCAATAAAATTGAGTTCGCAGTGGAACTTGGGTAATATCAGCGCCGGGTCCCTTTGACAGCCGGGGCATCTGTTCCAGTACTTACCACCAGGCCCGCCACATGTCTGAACGGATAACCTAAGCTTTATTTTTGATTTATTTGACCTGCTAAGTTCGTAAATACTAAGAGTATCTAGTACACACATTTAAAACTATTCCACAACTCAAGAAATCTCGAGAGTCCTCTGGTCCATCATTCTCGTGTTTCCAATTTTCTGTTCTTGTCTCAAGAGAATAGCTTTAGAATTTACACGACGCTCGTCACGCCTTTGACACTGAAAGCTTACTTAAGCTTTGTCGAAACTGTATGAGCCCTATCTTATGACTTCAATGAGTTCACTGACCCGCAGAACACTGCAGAACCCTGCATACGCTGTCAGCACGAAAGGGCAATGAAAAAATGAACGAAATGGATCCACCAGCAATAATGACACCTTTATAATCGAATACTTTTACATTGCGTCTCTGTAGCCGAGGTGGTTCCAGATCCATGTTTTTTGATGTGCGTGTATAGTGCAGCTGGTAGCACTAGTAGGATGTTGGAAAGCTTCGCCCATGTGGTGCTTATGTTATGTTGACTTTTCCGACCGTGTATCGTGGATCCGTCATCACTTTCAAGTTCGTTCACTTTCGTGCATCGTTGCATGATTTGTACAGTATCAATGTATGTATTTCCCTGTGGTCGCCTGTTTTTTCTTAGGGACAAATGCAAGTCGCGCTCTCCCGTACTGTGCTGAAATTCACCTCCGAGTCGCCATGGTTGTTGACTTGAAATTCAAGTTTTACCTCGACATCATCGAGATTCGAGAATAAGAACACGTCTGGGCCAAGATCTCCATTCGAGGATCGCAAGACGTTGCAATTGATGTTGTCGCAGCACCGAATGGGATCGAATTTTTGTCAGACGTAAAGGATTTGGTCCTCAAAGAGTGCCACTCCCCAATTTCCACACCAATGCGTGGCAGTGTGGTACAAAGCAGGAAATCCCATAAAGCACAGTCCTGCCCCCTGTGGCGCGTTGCCACCCTTCCTTTCGCTCTTCCTTCATGCCCAAGTCCTCGAAGAGACTATCATGCTCGCCACCTACTCACCAAGGCGACGCTCCTCCCCCAAGGCCTACGAAGGAGTCACCACCACGATCCACCCTTGGAGCTAGGCTCGAACATATCTTCCGGCAAGCCCGAGATGAGTGTGACATACCACAAAACGAAGCCTCTGCCACTACGCACGGTGCAACTGCGCGGACATCGGTTCCCGAAGCACAGGAAAGCCATCCAAGCCCACCCGATGGCTCTCGTTCTCTCCGGAGGAATACATCCAGTGCTTCGATCGACACTATTCGCGCTTCCAGCGCCCGGATCATGAGACGACACATCATCCAGATGGGCCCAAAAGCGCCTTTGACACAGAGTACAGAGAACGAGGAGAATGCCATCGAAGTGTCTCCCCCCAAGCTTGTGTCTGAGCCCACCGGTCCTTCGAGAAATAAAACAACGAGACACAAACAACGACCTGCGATATCTACGAGTCCGTTGCAAGATGTACAGAACCAACCCGACGACGACGACGACGAAATTTCCGCTATCACCAAGAGGCTCCTCCAGAGTGCTTCCACCGTTGCGTGGGCTCTCCAGCCATCTCCCTTCGTATGTCTCGCTGGTTCGAGCGACGGGAGTCGTTTCGAGTCGTGCGGGCCACTGTCAAAAGAGAACGAGACTATAGCACGGCGCTACGCTAACGATGAACGCAGTCACGAGCTACATGGGCTTCCTACCAGAACCCTGAAACCTGGTTCGCACATTGCTGTGGACCCCGAGAGCGTCATACATCTACCAAGGATTGTCACCCACGATATCAGAGATCTACATTTGGTTATACGGCCGTACGAGTTGGACGTTACCATCTGGGATGAGCCCCACCAGTTAGCTACCTCCATCTGCCATGCATTGACCAACAAACTAACGAACCATATATAGCGATCACTATCCTTTCAAATGTCAGCTTCTCCTCAAATGCAAAGCTTGGGCACCGTTCGATGTTCTTTCACTCCCGGATGTGCGGCATATAGAAGTCGTATGCAATACTCTTCCTGTTGAAGGCCATTACGCGGTTCGACCACCGTCGCTGCTTCGGACGACTTATACAGGTGCTAGGATTGATGCTTCCTCGGGTGGAGAGGTCCACCTGAACGCCTCAGATGGGATACATATTGAGAAGACTTGGCGCACTACGTTGGACGGAGACGGGGTGTGGGGCTGGTATGTCCCGGTGTTCATACCTGTCCCGATGCGATTGTTCGACAAGATGGAGTATCGGAAGTTCACGTTGGTGGCGAGCTTGTGGATGGGTGAGAGCGATGGCGAGGAGAAGCCGGTGGAGGCAGACTTGACGTTCGGTATGTCTAGGCTACTCCGGGAAGTGGAAATGAAATGATGGGGGAATAATTGCTTTTCATCTTTGTATTTGCAGCGCTTTGATGTTCTGGCTGTGCTCTGTTGAGAGAGCAGATCCTCTCTCTCAAGTGTATGGAAAGCCGGACAACCGCCCTCACGTGAGTACTGGTCCACGGCCCTGTGATTCAGAGAATGTTGCTTCACCCGGATCTGCGGATTGCCATCCCCCAGTAGTTAAGTATGTGATTCTGAAACCGTACAGCGGGATCAAATGGCAGCGATGAGAACGACAACTGCAGTGTAGTGTACATGTGGTCAGAGTTGGGTTGGGAGTGCTAGTGGGGGCTTTGCCCGATGCTCAGCGTCGGAACTGCACTGAACTGTATCGAACCAGGCCTTCACAGTGGGTTTCTTTGATGAGCGGCCGTATCATGCTGCAGACTTGCTACGTCGACCTCCGGCGTCACAGAACGACTGACCCACCAAGAGAACATATATCTACTCCTACTAACATCTTGAACAAGTATCCTCTTGGCCCGAGACTTTTCACTGCTCTAGGTAACCACTTTATTAAAATGCTCGCACACTGACCAGTGGGTGACAATGAAAATCAGGGCCCCACGAGCGCACAAACAAGGTGTCCGTGTTGGAAAACTTATCTCTGATTGCCCACAACCAAAAAAAAAAAGAGTTACGCCAAACCCGTCTGTGAAATCTATAGCCTCAAGAATGAAGCCTGCCCAACGCTGTCAGGTTATGGACTCATAGTGGTGTTGTCAAATATACATGGAATTTTGGCTTGGAGGCGCCAACAGAGATTTGGAATGCGGTGATACAAGATGATCAAAGGGTGAGTTGCGTCCTATGTTTCCTGCTACCAAAGCTCTATGATGGGAGGGTAAGTAGAAAGAGGAAAAGTTGGGATGAGAGGGTTGAATTGAGAGTACCACCGAACAGACTATGCCTGGTGTGTCGACATCCGATGATCAGGCAGGCGATCCGCAAGTGCCAGCTCAAATCTCTCCTTCCCTTCCCTGGATCCCAGATCTTGAAACCTGCGCCTTTCATATGTGTGAGAAGGCCCTGCATGAAGTGATCAGCGAGCAACTCGTGGAGAGCTTGAACTGAGCAATCGCCAGCATGGATGAGACCACAGCAGCGGCACCACCTGTTGGTCGATTGAGCTTGATTTAGAATTCCACAGGCTTCCCTTGGGATCTTACTCATGTCACCACGCATGAGTTTTATGTGCTGTGTCCATCATCAGATACTTGGATATGAGTTTAAGGAAGGCTACGTACTGCACCAGGTTTGATGCTGATGCCCCCGGAGTCGAACGTGATGCCTTTGCCGACGAAGGCGACGGGCAGGGCGTCTGCATTGGGTGCACCTTTGTAGTGTCCCGCTTAATGCGACGAAGGGAACAATTACATCTCCCAGGAACTTGGCGGGTTCCGATGTACCCTTGGTCACTGAAAGGAATGTTCGCCGCGCAAGTCATGGCCAGCGTTATTTAGTGAAAGCGGATGAGCCCAGTAATCCGACGCACCATGCCCTTTTCAGCTGCCCAAGCTAGAAAACAAAATCAGCGTCGAGATAGGACAATAATGTTCCGTACCTTCGTCACGGACAATGACCTCTACGTTTGTAAGGCCCTTGAGTTCCTCTTTGGCTCGTTCCGTGAAAGCCTAAGCACAAATTTTGGCATCTCGAATGTTCGCTGCACACACTTGATGCTTACCGTGGGAGTCATGAGATTTGCAGGCAATTCCATGAGCTGGAAGACCATACTATGAGGGGAGATGGAGGCGCAGTGAGTTGGATCTTACAGTTCGTGCCAAGTTCTGAGCCTTGGCATAGACAACACCGCGTTCCCAACCGACAGTGCTCTCGCCCGGGGAGATCGTAAGCTTCTTCAGAGCAGGACCCTTTGCACGAGGATCAAACGCGGAGGGCGGGGAAGTTTTGAGCGTGAAGTTGTATAGTACCAAGTGAGCAGCGACGGCTATACATAATGACTAAGAAATCCAGTAGGACGAACACAATGGTGATCTTACCTGCAGCGTGGGGATCAGCCGATGCATCGACGACCGCCTCAGAAACACCATTTCCGGGCTACACTTCTCCCGCCTCTGATTGGCGATGGCATCCGTGTGCTTATCTATGCTGGGAACGCATAGATCTATGCCTGGAACGCAGGTTCGTCACCGTTCGTGTGCCCGCATTCTCTGTGTGCCTTCGGCAGTGTGACGCGTTTGTCCGCAGATATGGTGTGCAATTACATGGTTCGTCGACGCTCTGTCTGCTGGCTGTGATGGGGACAAATTTAACGCAGAACCGCATAGGGAGAGACCCAATTCATCCTGGGTCTCGAGAACATCTACCACGATGAATGGTCGGCAGCACCGACAGTTCCGTGGTCGGTGAACGGGGTGCCTGTAGAGGAGATCCGAAGCGCCGGAAATGCCGACTCGACGGCTGGAAACCTGACCCTTGCGGTCATATATGAAGCCGGGTGCGTTTACGCTATCAGAGCTGCGGTCCCTCTTTGTTTGCCGCCTAGACCCATGGCACCGCATGACCAGCCTCCGGAGGCAACCTTGGTACGTCGATGATTTCTGTCCGAGAGCTTCGGCTGAATGTGCCATTGCAGGACATGATGTCCAAGTGGATCAGTAACGTTCCGATCGCTCGGTGAACGGCGCTATGGCACAGCTCGTGTTTCGTTTATTGTACACTATCGCTCGATGTTCCCCACTCTGTTCCTCATTAATTAACGTATATTATACCGTCGCAAGGGCAGGTGCCGGTGGCTTGGGGCATCTGCAACTTCAAGTCTATCGGTGCTGCGCTGGCTGTAAAAAATATGCCTGAGAAGCCACAACCCGCGTAGGCGGAATTGATTAAGTACGACGAGGAGAGCGCGTGCGATGTCATTCACGTGTCCAAGGCACTGACAACGGAGGTGTAGACGCAAGATACTACCATGCAGTCACCTAAGGCAAACTATACACAAGCAATTGGTATTCTGCTAAGGAACTGACCATTACAGTGAGGGAAAAAAAGGTGAACACTTCGTTTTTTGGTAATGACATGTGTTACATGTACCTCAGTGACGTCTACAAAGTCAACTGAGGTATGGTCTTTACTATGTTCGTTGTCGGAAATCCGAGGGAATCTGGAGGGATGAACGTCGAGGACGTGAGCGAAAGCTAAGATTGGAACATGCGTACTAGGTCTGGTACGATTGTGTAAGCTGCGTACTAAGTTACAACGAACGACAAACGAACGAGGTTGGAATCCAACACTCATTTATACCTATAGCTAACATCTTTGTAGCTTACTCACTGCTATACCTTATAGAATACCATCAATTCGCAACGGGAAGTGACTTCTTAAGATCGAATGGGTCCCGCGCCGCCGCAGGAGATCAAACCCATTGCCGGGCGAGGCAAGGCCCCCAGGCGGGGACGGGCACGCTTCTTCCGAGATCAGGTTGTCATCTTCTGCACAAATGAAGCGGATCAGAAAGATCTGATCAATCTCCTTATCGGTGAATATCACACTGATGAATATCACACCGATGAACTGCTCAATGAGGATGGCGAACCCGCCCGAAAACTCTTCTATCGCGCGAACCGCGGTTCCCATTCATTGATCCTTTTCCCCGCAACCATTTTGTCGGACAATCAGGTTAACGAGCAAGATTTTCTGCATGCTGTCGAAGAGGCTTCGCGTCTCATCGCTTCGATCCCTTGCATCGATTTCGGCATTTACTGTTGCAGGCCCGACGCCCCAATGTCGGTCACGGAGCAGCATTGCAAATTCATTCACCACGTCCTCTTCCGACGAACAACGCCTCTGGCCATGGTGACCGCGAACATGAGCGGTGAAGCGCTACCTGACGACTGGTGGGACAATCAAGCAAAGCACTTCCAAAATAACGGAGTCACCTTCGCGGCCCACCACATCTTTACTTCTACCTTTGGTCCAGAAGGTCCTCGAGGCGAGAACGCCCATAAATGTAGAGCAGACATCTTTAAGTTGGTGTCTGTGGGTCTGGGGGCTTCCGCCCAGGATTCTGGTGACAAAGCAAAGGCCAAGGAAGATGAACAATACGTCGGCTCCTCAGAGTCTCAGCCCCACTCCGTAACCCCGGAAGCACGTCGTGCAGTCATCCAAATTCTTACTAAGCGCGTCGGACTATCAAAAGCGTTGGCAAAAGAAGTGGTTCCGAGGATAGCTGCCCTTAACTTGCAGCGCTACGTGGTGAGTTCCTTCGCGGTAGTTCCGCAGTATTAGATTGACACTTCCTAGGACGACATTTCTGTGTATGATTCCGAATCTTTACTTGACGTGAGTCCTCCACGCCTCCTGATTTGAACGTGCGCTTAACGTGCCGACCTCCAGTTGCCGGCGAGCCCTCCCAATGCCTCTCGTCGTACAGCCACGGGGGAAATAGAGTTCTTCAATGACAATGCTTGTAATGATGCAGTAGCTCTCCCTTCCCGAGTACGTTGTCTGTATCAATGCCTGGCTGTGTCTCGCGAATGACGTGCCTTGCCCACTAGCCACCTCGAGACAGTGCGAGCGCACAGCCAGCGCTCAACGGACAACGCATGTTACGATTGTGGAACAGAATGATGAAAAAGCCATCGATTCAGCGGGTGGAAATCGCTGCGGGTAAGGATAAACAGGTTCGTTTGCCGTCAATTGCGAGACCAGGCTTGATGAACCATGCTTTCTCCGTGCACATAGCCCCTGTATGTCTATCGTAGTGACACGGATCCCAGTGGCGCTGCCGATGAAACGAGGCACGATGGTCCTGAATGGGTCACCTATATTTCGGAGAGTTCCAGCAGCTTGGCTGAAGACGAGAACGCGAATGTCCAGTCTGTTCCAGATGAAGTTCCCCATACCAAATTCTGTTGTTTTTGATTGGATGATATACCGAGGTTTTTGATTTACATTTCGCACTTTGTATTCTCATGGATCCATCATGCGTTTCACCCTTCGTTGTATACATTTGTATCAACATATGTATTTCCCTGTGGACACCGCCCGTTATTTCTTAGCGACAAATGCACTTACACGTTCTCTCTCGTATTGTACTTTCACCTCAACATCATCAAGGAGAGTACCACTCCCGACGTCCACAACCAATGCGTGGCAGTGTGGTACAAAGCAGAAAGTCCCATAAAGCATGTCCCTGTCCCCTGTGGCTCGTTGCCACTCTTCCTTCCGCTTTTCCTTCATGCCCAAGTCCTCGAAGAGACTATCATGCCCGCCACCTACTCACCGAGGCGACGCCCCTCCCCCAAGGCCTACGAAGGAGTCATCACCACGATCCACCCTTGGAGCCAGGCTCCAACATTTCTTCCGGCAAGCCCGAGACGAGTGTGACCTACCACAAAACGAAGCCTCTGCCACAACGCATGGTGCAACTGCATGCACATCGGTTCCCGAGACACAGGAAAGCCGTCCAGGCGCACCTGATGACTCTCGTTCTCTCCAGAGGAATGCATCAAGTGCTTCGATCGACACTATTCGCGCTTCCAGCGCCCGGATCATGAGACGACACACCATCCAGATGGGGGGGGCCAAAAGTGCAATTGAAACAGAGTACAAAAAACGAGAAGAATGCCATCGAAGTATCTCCCAAGCTTGTGTCTGAGCCCACCAGTCCTTCAAGAAATAAAACAACGAAACACAAACAACGACCTGTGATATCTGTGAGTCCATTACAAGATGTACAGAACCAACCCGAGGGGGAAGAGGATGATATTTTGGCTTGGAGGTGCCGATGCAGAGGTCTGGAATGCAGTGGTAGAAAATGATCAACAACATGACTGGAAGGCAAATAGAACGATGAAAACTTGGGATAGGAGGGTTGAATCAAATGTACCACCGAACAGACTATTCCTGGACCCTGGTGTGTCAACATCCGATGATCAAACAGGCGATCCACGAGGGCAAGCTCGAATCTCTCCTTCCCTTCCCTAGTTCCCCAGATCTAGAAATCTGATGGATTGAAGGAGCCTTCGCCAAAGGTGTCCTCGTAATCTTCATACGGCCGACGATGTTGGCCTGCGCCTTTCATATGCGTGAGAAGGCCTGCGATGAAGTGATCGATGAGCAACTCGATCGAGAGGGCGAAGCGTTGGATCTCGATATGATCCAGTTGGAGATGCAGGCCGTTGATATCTGCATTACCGTTGGTAAATGCAGTGACCCGGTAATTGTTCTGTGAAAAGAATGTCGCGCTGAGGAATAAGTATCATCCTAGAACAAAACTCACCCTCGGATCCACCCCAAATTCATAATTGTCCCATGCGTTACCTAAATCGCGTCGCATAGTGATCACGTTCTGCACCGAGTCGATCTTTGTCTGGCCACCCATCAAAGCTTCGCCTGCCGTGTCGGTGATCTTGCTTGGGTAACCTTTGCGTATCCACTAATAGCGGTAGTATTAACTCTCAGTAGGAATGTAGAGACGAATAACTCACTTCAGCGTCATGTGCCCGCGAAAAGATGTGCGCAACTTTAAGGCGACTATACGTCTCTGTTTGCAAGCCCGTGAAGAGGCATCTGCCGTCTCTGGAAAGTGCACGGTTACGATAGGGAGGTTCCTGTAAGGGAAATGGTGAGCGGAATCTCTGAAGAGGATTTGAGCATTCGCTCACGCGCTCACTGCCAGGGCATCAGAATGCATCGGGTTGCGGGGACGTGGGAGTCTGGGCACCAGACCCACACGGACAGATTCACCAGCTGGTCGTTAAGTGAGAAGCTTGAACGCGAGTCAGCGACGAAGACTCGATTGGCTACTCACTACTGGAGGCCAGTATATAATATCCTGGTTGCACGATCTGTGCTCCAGGCGGGCATGGCGCACCGCGTTGCTGGTTCGCAGGGTCAAATTCGAAAATTGACCAAGTCGTCGTAGTAGCAACGACAAGTGTGCTCAAGTATCTGTAGAACTCGTGCCACTGGAGCGTACCATACTGCCAGAACCCTGCACACGCCAGTGTCAACACGAGATAGGCAACGAAGGAATGAACAAAATGGACCCACCGGCAATAACGACACCTTCATAATCGAATATTTCCACATTGCGGCTCTGTAACTGATGTGGTTTAAATTCTGGGTCCATATTTTTAATGCACGTGTACTGGTATGGTGAAGCTGGTAGCACCAGTAGGACGCTTAAGCTGGTACGGAAACTGCAGGATGAATTTGAGACTGGGCCCAAAGTACTTAAGTACTTTGTAAGTGAAGTTCCCGTGTCGTAGGATGTTTACCAACTTCGAGATCAGTTCCGCCTTCCCTGTCGTACTGTATGGTTATCTATCTGACATTTATGATGTAATTCGACCTCGACTCGTCACGTAATAATTTACACCACAGATGGTCTCCAGGATGTCCACGCCTTCTTTCGAGCTGTTTGAGAGGGGTCCTCTATCGCTCGCCGAACCAGTCCATGTCATGTACACATCTTATATTCCCCTCTGCAACTTCAAATCAATCTACAGTCTATCAAAAACTAACAGGTTTGATCAACATACACGAGGTCGGTATCGGTACTAGGTTTGTTCGTATAAATGCAGCACTCAGGTCAGATGTGCATGTGTACAATCCAAGAGAGAGAAAGTAAAGGAACGAGGCGCACGATGCTACTGTAACACGTCGCGAGGATGTCGGCACATATCATATCCAAGCAGGTAAAAGTACATATGCTGGGTAGTGCAGAAGGGCAAACAGCAGCAGCAGCAGCAGAAACCATCAACAACAACGACAAAGAAAGCAGGAAATTTATGGGTGGTGAGACGTGATACAACTTATCTGTCCGCATTCGTGACTGGCCGTAAACCTCATCGTTGCTCACTCGCCCCCGCCAGCGAGTTCGAGGATCAGACGGCATGCGACGTCCATGAAAACGAAAGGGGAGACCACCTCGTCATCTTTCACTGCGTGTGAGTCCTTGTCTTTGATCGACCGCCCGTCAGAGCACGAGTCGGGAGCACGGTGTCGGGCTCGGCCATGTCGAACTTGCCAGCACCCTCTTCAGTGGACGCTCTGTACGTCTTTTTATGGTGGAAATCGACCAGATAATTAATCGAGTCGACCATATAGAGCTGGAGGTTCATGAGCACCTACGAAAAAGTGGATGAGCTTTCGCCATTACAAGGTACCGCGTCATGACATACCACAACATCTTGAACCCTCGCTCTTGTCTCCACGAAATACACGCCCGCAGCGGCGCGGAGATCTACCGTGTCGTTCCCATCCAGCTCTCTAACTCGCTCAATCCTGGCACCGATCGTGCTCGAGCGGGGCCGTGCTGTCCGCACGCCACCCAAACCACCAAGACTCCGTTTCTCCTTCCACTCCATTCCCAGTGTCTTGAGTGTGCGATATATCTCAAGCATGACCTCCATAGGTGGTGACCGGCTGCGTATGCCAAAGTGCCATTTGGTCCGGTGGTGCTTTTTCTCTTTGATCTGGGGCCATTTACGTCTGGCAGTAGCGTAGGATGCGAGATGATGCTGTTCGGGGAGCTGTTCGGGGAGTTCATCGGGGAGGGGTAGCGACGAGTTAAGGACGGCGAAATTATTGATTTCGCCTTCGGTGAAAGGTGTCGAGAAGTCAAGCCCGTCGTCGATTTCGTCATCATCGTCACCACCATTGAGCTCAGATTCGAACGGATTTTCTTCCAAGTCACCCGAGGGTGAGAGTGTTCCTGGCGACGTCGTATTCCGGGGCTGAGGGCCAGTAAGGTTGAGTGAAACCATAGCGCACGAAGCTTACGATGGACTTACATCCATAGCTGCTAGCTTGGCATCGCGTTCTTGCTCCTCGAACTCTGCCACTACACCCAGTCGGTAAGAAGCGTGAAAAGTATCGGCATACGCATGAGAGAAACACCTACAATCTCTTCCAGCACGGCGCTTGTCGCGCAGTAGCATGTACGCCACTTTCACGGCGTTCCCTTGAACTCCGTCATCCCTCCGTAGGCATTCCCAGATGTCCTCCTTGTCGACTCCTTCCATGCTGGAGGCAAGCTCGTCAACAACATCTTCCTCCATGCGGCCCAATCCTTCGATGATCTCAAAGTCTAAGACCTTGGCGGGGGTGACCAGAGATGAGAGGGTACCGAGGACAGGACCAGGAGGCGGAGGAAGGGGTGTAAGATACCGCGGAAGGTTGGCCGTGAAAAAAGGGTGTTGTGTTATCTCGGGAATGGTGATCCGCTTCACAGGGTCCACAGCGAGCATGTTATTAATCAACCCTCTGGCATCGGCACCAAGATAGCTCGGCAAAGTGTAGTTTCCCTCTGAAATCGTTTTCGAAACAGAACAAACGAAGCTTCCTTTAAGCAGTCGAGTCGCTGACAAAGGAAGAAATATCACATACGGCTGATTTTGGTAAAGAGACTCTGGACATCGTCATCCTCGAAGGGCAGTCGCCCACAGAGCATAACGTAGAGGATGACCCCACAACTCCAGACGTCGATCTCAGGTCCAGTGTAAAGACCTCCGCGGATGACCTCAGGGGCGGCGTAGTTGGGGCTGCCGCAGCTCGTCTTTAGGAAGTCGCCGTCCTTGATTTCGTTAGACAGACCGAAATCGGCGATCTTGACGTTGAGGTCATCATCCAGGAGGACGTTCTCCGGCTTCAAATCTCGGTGGACGATCTTCAGTTTGTGGCTGTACTCGATACCGGAAATTAGCTGTTGGAAGAATTTCCGTGCCTGTGGTTCCGGCATTCGACCATTGGCGACGATGTAGTTGAATAGCTCGCCGCCAGCGTATTCAAGAACAATTATGATATCTGTTGGCGTAGATATAACCTCGTATCTACGTTGCGGTTTGCGGTCACATGTGGGGTTCATATAACATGTAAAATGTAAATGTGGACATACAGCTTGATGATATGCGGATGCCGCAGGGTCCGCATGTATTCCACTTCCCGCTGGACTCGTGTCTTGGTCTTGGTCATATGAATGACAGCCTTGGAGATATACTTCATGGCGACCTTTTGACCGGTGATAGTATGCATTGCCACTGCGAATGATGCATGAGCCAGGACGATCGAATCGATTAGCAAGTTTCGGACATACTCTTGACTTTCCCGAATGTTCCCTCAGCGATATGTCCAATCACCATGTATTCCCCCAGCTTCGAGGCTGGGAAAATGGTAGTTTTCTCAGTCATGAGGGAGAGAGCCGCGGCTGGTCGTACGGAGTGTGGTCGTGGTCGTTGGCGATTGAACTCGAAGCTAAGTATATGGGTCCCAAGCTTGTGCGGAAAAAATGAGAAATCGCTTTTGTGGGTTCTTTTGGTTGGTGGGGGGCTGTTTACGTACAAAGCCAGAATCTGGCCATGGGGTCCCCCTGTCACTTACTGTACTTAGCATTGTTGGCCCCCGCGGACCCCGCTCCACAGGCGAGGCGGCACCGCTTGCGGCTTGACGCAGAAAACAAGATGCAAAAGGTCCCATCCCGAGTTTCGTTTCCTCCGTCACTTCTCAGAAGACTGGACGTTCTCGCATTATGAGAAAAAAAAACTGACTTTGACCTGACTCGGCGAACGTAACGCTGAGAAAAACGTCTTCTTCCCTGAACTACCCCATGAAGATAATTGGCAGTAATTGGCCCCTACGTTTTATTCGATCACGTGCGTGCCTCAACAAACGCTCCATGAGTTGCAAGCAGGCGCAATTTGCAAAGCTCCACCACCACGATGCGCCGTCCGCAAAGCGTCAGGAACCACTACCACAGACCGTCGATCAACGTCAACCTCGGCACCGACGACCTTGGGGTTCTGCGGGAGGGCGACGAATCCACAGAAGACGCGCTTCGGAGACAACTGCTGGACAAAGATCGCGAGAATGACAAGGTTCGCCGTCCTTCATCACCGTCTCTGACGCGTCTGATGTGATACAATTCAAACGATCGCTGCCCCGCACAGCTACAGACGACGATCCTGACGCTGCAGGCTCAGCTGGTGCAGCGCCCGCCCATCGAGACCATCCAAGAGCTGGAGAAAGAATACAAGAACCTCGATCTCATATTGCAAGGCACGCAGCGGGAGAACGAGCGGTGCATGGCCGAGCTTGAGAGGTGAGCGCTGAGCACTAGCGCCGGAATGCACGCCCGATACCGAGCCCGTCTCACCGAGCACGTAGAGTCAGGACACGCGAGAAGATGCTCGAGCAAGCCCTCGCCAAGCTGGCGGGCGAGAACTGGCAGGTTAGTAACAGCCTATCAGTGCGCCGCTCGTACTCGGGCTCACCGCATCGATGCAGTCGGTCCTCGATATCAACGCGCCGTCGTCTACGCTCGCTGCTCGTGCAGGGATCGGGTCTTCTGTGCGTAGTCGGGCCACTCCACCTGATGCTTCCGGCCCCGCACCGGCAGCATCTCAAGCCTCCGTGGAAGCCACCTTGTCTCAAATGGAGCAAATCCGCTTTCTTGTGCTTGGCATGGAACAACGCATGCAAGAACGCGAAGAAAAGTTGACCAAGACGATCGAACGAGCAGAGGTTCAGGAGTTGAAATGCGAGGCACTTAAGCAAGAGACGTTGCCCACAAGGTAGCAGCATGGGGGCATTGCAGAGGACAGCAGGTACCTGTATTGATGTTCATGTATCTTTCAAACATTCCCTCTTTGTCGCAATTTGTATTCTAGGATCACATCTATATACCACTGCACGCGTATTTGGGCATGTGAATGATTGAAACCATGCATGACTTGGAGGAACAGTTCGCCCGAAGTCTGATATAACGATGTCAAAGACATTCGACGATATACTGCACGATGGGTAATAAAGATATTGTTGTACATGTGCGATGGAACTGTAATGCGATAGCTCAGACATTTGAAGATGCAATTTGTTGATTGACGGAATGAATGTATGGATGGAAATTATAGTGAAACTCCAAAATCGGTAAAACATGAAGCGCACTTCAGCTTTTTTCCCAGTGTGACTTGAACAACGAGCGTCGGGGCTGATGGTGCAAGGTAAATCGTAGGAAAAGAAGCGCATGCGTATTGGATAGGTGCAAATAAGCATGAATGAAATAACGATTAATGATTGGAGTTCGATGCGAAGACGATTCTGTGCTACAGTGCGGATAACAAGGGTGCTGATGGAGACGTGCAGAGTGGAATCGAAGCAAGTTACTTGCGACGGTTGTTGATCGTGGTAGAGAATGCGGTTATGAAGATGACTGGGATATCATGTGGACTTGCGTGGAAGCCTCCGAGATCGGGGAAGGAAGATACTTCGGCCCAGCGTATGCGTGCTTCTAAATTCGTGGACGGTTTCCAATGAGGGGCGGTGCCCTGGGCTGAGACGACAGATGACATTGCAGAGATGCCTGAATCAAGGAAGATGATCGGTACTGGAACCGAGGGTCACGAGCAGCTTAGTATCCGTAGTAGGCGCGCTTGGTAAGTCGTTAGTTACACCAACTTCCGGAGCAAGAAGATGGATTCAAACCATCCTGTCGCTGAAGGAGCTATCAGTCCTGAAGCAAAGAATCATGGCAACGAACACCTACAAGAGCCAAATAACCTTGGATCCTGTCTTACAGCCACGCAGCGTCACGATATGACCCTTGATGCAGTCATAGAGCATCGCGCGTTGATCCTTGTCAGCCTGAAGTGCCTGAGCTCGAATGACAGCAGCTTCAGCCAAACAGACTATCTTACCTGTGGTAACACGCTCGCAATCAGCTGGCTGCCGGTAACGGACAGGGCAAGATCGACTATCATTGCACGGCGGCCGCTGGGTCGGTTGTCAACGAGGTTTCCATGACGCACTCCTGCTACCTCACCCTTTGGCAGGTTCACATAACCTATTCACGATCCTTCCAAGCGTCTCCGGTCCGATCTCCTTGAAAGCCTTGGTGACCGACTTGAACCCCTGTTCGCTCGTCGCATAGTCGAGCAAATCGGCGATCAAATGGTCGTGACACATCTGACGGTGTTTTGCCGATCCATGCTCCAAGACTGAACCGAGAAAACAGCGTTACCAGTCAGCGTTTACGATGAGAGCGGACGTTGGCACTGACTATGCTGGATGCAGTACGAGCCCCACTGGTTTTTGGCGATTTCGTTAAAGACTACGGACCCTTGATTCAACAGTTCGTCGATGATACCGTCTTTCGCGGAATCTTCCAAGTTCTCAAATGCGTGCTGTGGATGTATGAGAAATGGACGTTTGGCCGCGTCAACAGTGAGCCTCACCTGGACAACGAGGGACCCAGTCTCGTGGCATGCAAGCGAAGCCCATTTACCCTTAAGCGACTTGTTGACGCTGAATAACGTATTTAGTTTGGTCCAGTTGTCTATGTGATGTGAATAGGCTTCGACCTACTACGCGAAGATAGGAGGTGCTGGTGGGGTCCAGGTCAGTTCCATGATCTGCGTTGCATTTATAAGAACACGACGTCCAGAAGAGGTGTGGCGTGAATATACCTTGCTCCAGACATGAGAAGCATGCTTGTTAACGAGGGTCAAGGCTGGATCTCCGAGGAGAAGCTCGGAGACGATCAACAGCCTAATGTCTTCCTCGCAGTCCAGCGCTTTTTGGAGGACGTGGCAGCCGTAACAATTGGTTGCAAGCTCGACTACGCGGCCCCTATACGGTTTAGTCTCAATACGTGGGACGTAACTTAAAAATGGGGGGAGGGCAAACCTCATGCAACCAACGATCTTACGCCTCTCCTCGGAGGTCGCAGCAGCCTCTAGACATCTCTGGACGGCCCAGTTCCCAAATCTGGCGCGGTCAATCAACTTAGATATTACGATAACTGTGATGGACGACGACGAAAAGGTACCGATGAGACATCATTTCAAATCCGCGAGCACAGATCGCGTCGACTATCTTGTGTCGCTCTTCCAGGTCCGCAACCTTGAGTTTCTGCTGCAAGAAGATCGAGGCCTGCTGATCCGACGATTTGATGATGCGAGAAACGAAGACATGGTAGGGGGGAGACGAGGAAGGGTGCAACAGGGACAGAAAATTGATGGGCTGCGAAAATCGAAGCGCATATATGCACATATTAGTGTGAAATATGGCTCGATTAAGAGTTTCCGTACCTCGTGAGAGTGCGCTCCCGACCCTTGACGAGAGGAGAAGGATAGATGAGGAGAAGGTCCTTCGTTCGCAAGGCCGGAGGAAAAGTCGTTGGTAGGCTTCTTTTCTGCCCTCGGCAGTTCGGCAGGGGCTGATAACTGCTGCTGCTGCTGCTGACGCCAAATCATGGATGGGACGTTATGTAATTCTGGCCGACGAGCAAGTTGAGGAAAGGCGCTGTCGTACAAAGGCTGAGTGCCAAGTACAGGAGAAGGACCATCCGAATATTGCTCAAAGAACGGGAAGTTATTCGAGGGCATTACACACGATGCCGGAGGTCCAGGAAAACGGGAGGATATATTCGCAGCAGACATAAAGTCGCGCGTTTTAAAGGGTGAGCAAGGATCGAACAAAAGAGGGGATGATGATACACCAGAAGGGACAGAAGATACGTCAAATTCGTATGGAGGAGTGATCCTCAAGTCAAACGATTTTGCAGGAGAGAGATCCGTGGGGGTCAAGAGAGCAGACGTCGTAGAGCTGGGGGACAGATCAGGAGAGCCAGATAAGTTCGTGGCTTCGCCGTTGGGGGGACGCAGAGGCTGCTGGGTGCAAGGAGCGGGAGAGTTAAGGTTAAGAGCGCGTAAAAGTTGCTCGACATGCTAAAGGATACCGACGTGAATACAAAAGGTGAATATACGCGTCAGAAAAAACGGAAAGATAAAACTTGCTTTGTCCTCGAACTCGGGGCTCTGCGTTTTCCTACCATCGCCGATGGCACCAACGTCCGTTTTACGAGGTGCTCCGACACCAAGAGGACCGAACACGTCTTCGCCACCGAAAGTCCGGCTAAAGCTCTGCAAGCCCTTTTGTGAGCGAAGAGCGACTTTCTCTGCATCGCGAGAGAGCGTGTTTATTGAATTAGGCCAAGTAGACTCTAACGGCTGGGGTTGAGGAGCCCAGATGGAGCCCGCAGTTGTCCTGGATCGGGGAGGGCTATAGTCATCGGCAAAAGGAAGGAAGGACTGCTGGTTAGCGGTGGGCTGCATGTCGGGTGGGACGTATGGGAAACGGAGGCGATGGTCGTGGGGGCGAAGAAAGAGGGAGAACGAATTGACCAGCTCTTTTATATGAAGTATTTTGAGCTCGCTCGCCGTTCGATGTGACGATCCCCTAGCACAGACAGTCACATTCCTTTTTAGGGGAAGATTTGTCCCAAGTTGGAAGTCCTTCTTTGCAACCCGCGTCGCACAGGATTTTGCGGTCAAACCGTTTCGACTATCAGGCGGGCTCGACTATCAGACAGTTCGATGGGCACCAGTCACCTACATTAACACAGCCTAATAACAGAACCGGTCGTCTTTTTCCATGAAGTCGTGGAATTCGATGACCTTGCTACCATGCCTGACTCGGGAGTGCACTGCGACCCTCGACCCGTCACGAAATCACAAGAACTGAGCCTAGCCGGAAGATCCGCGGTAGGAAGTATAATTATGATAAGCATACAGGTTGTGACGAAAGACGTGATTGCGTGAAACATCCACAGTACCATTGCATCCCGGGCCGATGTACTGTAAAACGCCATCGACGGGCCAGTCCTCGAGTGCCGTGCTTTGCCTCTGGTCCACTGGCACAGCGGGGATTTCATCGTAGCCATTTCATGCCTTGGATCGAAAGAATGGCGAGCACCACCACCATCATGCCAGTGATGGCTAGTACCTGACCTGATGTAGGCGCGCTATCCCCGACAGTACCAATGTTGTCTGTAGTAGCACCATCCACTCTGCATGAACGCCGTTTTACATCGGGACTATGAACCGGAAATTGGACCAGATCTGATATGATATGTACAAGGAACCATACCTAGGGACGGTGTGACCGCATGCAAAGTGAACGACCGGGAACGATGCTGCATAGGCTAGTGGTGACAGAAGGCCAGATCACATACAGGTTTGTGCATCTCGACTCTGATGAACAAGGCCACATCCCAAACCGAAGTCCCTCACCCATGCCCCTCCTTTCCGGCGTCTGTCACTACCAAATAAACACCGTCCCCCGGCCCGAACTCAGTCTGTGACGCTATGTTCGCCAGAAATATCAACCAGCGCGGGAATGCCGACGACAAAACGGAAACCTGTGCCAAAGGTCACCGAAGATCTCGCGATCTGGTGTAGACAGACGGGGATCAACTATCTGAAACTCTGGGCGACAGCACTCACACGAGGGGCGGCGAACGCCCAAACTAACTCAGGGGTTTGCCACTCGACACAGGGTGTTTCTACCCATCCTAAACACCCACAATCTCGTACGTCAATGGTACACGGACGGTGAAAAGGGTGAGGGTGTTGTCGGAAATGAAACACAACGACGTAGCAATGTGAGAAGTGATGCTTGCTAAAGAAGCTTGGGCCTGGGCTGCAGCCGGAGCCGGACTCATCGCATGGCAGATACGCCTGAAGAGGCACCTGGTATACGTATGCACTACAGGGAGCGCAAACGGTCTCGCCCTGGGTCCCTGAGGCCTGAAAGTATGAGCGGAGCCAAGATTCAGGGTAGCCGGACCGAGGAGGGCGCAGTACTCCCACGGAAGAAAGGGACCGTCCCAGTAAAGTTTCCCTTCTTTAGAACACCGACGTGTTCCAATGGCGACAAGAACGCTGCGCCGTTGCATGGCAAACAGGTATCAAGGGTCACGTTCGCTTGGGCCCCGCTGAAAGATGCAGGACAGCACGCGGGGCCATCCTCCGGGGCTGTAGATTGATCTAGTGGAGCTATGGATGGCGTTTGACCCAAAAGGAGGTCAAGACCAGGAGCGTTATGTGAACCTTCCAGCAGTGCAGCAGTGCGAACAGAAGATCCGGTTGTACGACACACAAATCTGCAGATCGCATAGAAATGGGGTGTAGTATGCTCAGACGGGCCCGGCGCAACAATGGCAATACAATGGAACCTAAGTTTATGGCCAGTCAGAACCGCGTAATGGTTGGGATGCACACATGAGAACACACCTCACAGATATAGTCTAAGTGAAGATCATGACTGGATACGAAGAAGCTCGTAGTCGTACTAAAGATATGGTCTGTCAGGGGTCAATTCAATACTCCGCAAGCGAAAGCGAAGCGGGCGTTGTATCTTTGAAGCGGAGAACCGCGATGCCTTTAGCAGGTCATGAGAGCTCTCCCATCGGGACAGTGCTTAACGGCACAGTAACGACTTCCATACGGTCCCACACCAGAAAAGCAACGCCAATCACCAAACGGCCCCCGTCGAGTATGCCGGCGATAAGACTGACAGGGGGCACAATCAATCGCACTAGGACTATGAAGGACATTGGCTTACCTAATAGTCCCATATACCCAAGTTCATTCACCAAGGGAACTCGAGCGGATATAGATGAGTGGGCCACACAGAAGAGAGAAAAGAGAAAGTCCTGACAAATCGTCATGATCACAAATAACGTTTGTTTGTAAAGAACATGAGTTTAGACATACCGTTACCCCATTCCGTGAGTTTGAATCGAAATCAGTGGCGCGGTCTTCGAACGCAGTGGAACAGGGCTGCAGTAGGCACAGAACCTAGCGGAGAAACATAAAACAGACAAAAATCCCTTCTTTGGATATGATCGAGTGGAATCTCCTTCCAAGCGTTCGCACTAGTAGTACAGAGACCCGGTGAATTGATGACGCGAAATTTAAAGGCGTTTTTCCACGGTACGTGCGCATGGAACGGCTTTACGGACATAAAATATATCATAATGTATGATATAAAACAGGCACGGAGGCGAGGTAGTTGAGTGTGGACCGGTTGGCGCGATCAGCTCCACTGGAGATGGTTACATGGACGCCCTGAAACCTCACGGAGAGGGGCCAAGGGGAGTATGACGAATCCCTTGCCCTTGGAAGGCACCACGCGGCGACCTATCACGCCTGATTAGATGCAAGGAAGAGCGTAACATATTCACGAATGCACCCACCTTGTGGTCTCAGGATTGGATGTGCTTAAATTTGCTACATCTGGATGGAGCACATGTAAGGATGGAGAGTTGTCAGGTGGAAGCAAGTACGGGGGTGTTCGAACCCAGAACGATTTTGCCAGGTTGGAGTTGCTTGGCGGGCGGAGTTTTCAAACGGCGTTTATGTCGGGTTGCAGAGATTCAGAGCTTTGGGTCGTTGCTGCCAGACTAGGCAGGACCACTTTTGGAATCGTGGCGTCAATGATGGTGTACACTTCACGTACTGTATGTGTATTTCCCATGGAAGTTCGCCAGAACCTGACTCGCGAGTAAAGAACGCGAGTGGTCACAAGGAGAAAGAAGGTCGCCACTGTTGTGGGCGGTTCCAACTTCCTACGAGGATGTGCGATAGCGAAGGGTGAGTGGGACGGTACGCTTTCCCAGGCGAATACAACGCCATGCTTGGCGCAATATCCCGGCCCGTATGGATTTAATGAAAGGGCTGGAAAGTTTTGACTCGGAACGGACAGGGTAGTTTAACACGGCATGGCATGGCGCGGAGATGGCAGAGGGTGGAGCCGCCGCGGTGATGATGATGGCACCGTCGGGGAACTCGTTACAGATTGGCAGGTGTACTGCTGCGACGGGGACGGCGTCGGTAACACGACACATGATGCGGGAGGCGGTCATTTATCAGAAATTCAAAATTCGGGGTGGTTGGTGGTGGGAACGTTGAGATTGAACAGGAATGGGTCTGGCTGGCAGTGCCGTTCGTCTTGGTCAGAATTCACGTTTCGGTGGCAGGTAACGTATGATGATGATTGATCACCGCCGAGCTGGGTACAGCAATATTTACGAGGGATTCGGTTTAAGTTACGGTAGATCAATTGTCCCACAATCATCCAAGCTGAGCCGCCATCACTCTCTGACATTCACGTTCCATGGCTGGCCCTTTACCAAATCGACGGAGATAGTAATACTAATAGGAAAGGTCGCAAGACCCAACTTAGTATAACTTAACAAAGTTGGCTACAATTTACGACCGCGTGTATAATCGTGTGTTGCAAAAGCATTATATTATATCTCCCCTTCCTCCCCTTTCGTCCCTTCTTCTCTTCTTCCCCTTCCCTCTCTCTCCCAGATTCCTTCCACCACCCCTCGCCTTACCATGGCCCCCGCCGTCGTTCAGTCTTCGTGGCTCTGTCGTTTACCGCTTGAAATCATCGAGGAAGTCGTCCTCGAGCTTCACGACGACCCCACAAACCCTCCGTCCATGATCCCGCCATTGCTCCAGACCTGCAAACAGCTGTACAATTCCCTCGGTTTCAAAACGAACAACCACCTCTACGCTCGACTATTTGTCTCTCGATTCGACGGATCTGCGGCTGCCAGGCGACTCGGCGAATTAGGCTCGAACGCCCCCGGTCTTTCCTACCAGCTCCGCTCGTACTGCAGCGCCTTGAAATGCCTCAGGACGGGTGACATCCACGCAAACGATATCCCCCGGACTTTCTGGATCTGCTTCTCCATGATGATGGAGAACGATGGCAAGAACCGCTGTCAGCTCGAGGCAGCAGGCCTACCCGACTTCGTCGATAGGTTCGTCCGTGAACGCCTCTACGAAAACAACGAAGCCGGATGGCCTGCTGAAAGCGAAGTCAACTCACTCGCAATGTGGTTGCTGTGGTTCACGAGCACAGAAGGTCCGCCTGCTCACTTATACTGTTGCTGTATCATTACTCCATCTCTGATCCTGTGTCTTCCAGAGCGTCTCAGAGCCGAAACACCCGAGCAACGTGCGCAGATGACGAAGCTCATCTTGCCCTATGTCCTCATGCCAGTCCGCGTAAGTTCGATTCTTCCTTCCAGCAGTCCACCCCGCCTCACATAGCTTCTCAGTATGCGGCCTACTTTGCACCACACACCCACTTCACGCTTCCGCTCTCCCTCGACACATCGCAGCACCCCCATTCGTTCCACACTGTCCATGGCATTTACCCACAGTATCGTGAAGGACGCTCGTGGAAGACGCCTCTCTATGAGGTTAAGGACTTGGAAGTCGGCGTTCCGCTTGCGTCCGTCGCTGCCAAACTCGTATACTTTTCCCGCCGAGAAGTCTCGCCCGTCGGTGTCCCGCCTCATCTCCCAAGGACGCGCGAGCATGCCTTTCAGTTGGGCTTGACGATGGTCGGCCCGACCCAGGAGGACGTACAAGAGCTCAATGAGCACAAGATTGCGAAGCTCGTTCCAGAGACGACGTGGGACTGGTGGAGCAAGATCAAGGGCTACGACCATCTCAGGCCCGAGGAGCTTGCCAAGCGCGCTCCCAGTGCACGGTGGGACAACGACTGGAGCCGTCTGGTCGACTGCAACCATCTCTTTGCCCCGATCTCGCTCAAGCGCCCCCACTACACGCCTGGCCAACTCAGAGGTCTCTGGCAAGGTCGCATGCTGGTATGTTTCCTTTACAATGATTCGTGATATAGCATTATCTGATAGTTGCTTCACTTTCAAGTACCCCGATGATAACCTCTACGGCACTCTCATGCAGACGCCGGAAATGCCTGCTTCGTTCGACGAGCAAACTATTGGCCTTGCCGCCGCTCCCGTCTTCATGCGCCTTCGAGAATACCATTGCATGGACGTCGAGCCCCACCAGCCCATTCCTGGGGGAGGTAAAGACGGCGCAGGCGGTATCCAGAATGCCTGGTTTCCCAACTCGATGCGATACCAGGAGGTTTCGGTGTGTATCTCCCACGTTTGATATGACGTCTCACTGAGCGCATTATTACATGCAGCACGGCCTTACTATCACGTGTCAGGAGAGGACTTCTTTCTATCATGAATATGTGGTTGGGGGGCCTGACTTACACGATGAGAGCAAGTGTCGTGGGTGCCAGTACCGGGGAACGTCGGAGATGGTCTTGCGGGAACACGACGATCGGTATCTCCAATGTCGGTACCCCGACGCTCAGTATGTCGAAGGTTCGTATCTCGAGGCTTTGGACCAAGCCCTCGCGGAGGATGGCATGGAGGAAGGGGAAGACGAGGAAGATGACGCGATGGAGGAGGACTCGAGTGAAGCCGACGTAGAGATGAATACCGACGGCGAGCTCGAGATCAAACGCAAGTGTGACGGGATTCGTGATATCGTTCTTGTTGGCGAGGTGAGCTGGTTCGCTCGTTTGATTCATTCACTCGTGACTCATTCCGACGCTTCAGACTGACATGCGGCACGGTCATGCATGGCATCACTACAAATTCTATGGCCGTGTGCGTGAATGGGATGGGCTTGTGGCGCTTATCCGCATTCCTGTGAGTAATTGTTGGAGGTGCCAGGTGCTGGCGGCTGACGTTCGCTTAGGTCGCCCCAGTGAACCCTCATGTCCTTGGAGTCTGGATCTTTACTGGCTACGTGATTGGTGGCCAAAACTTCGTTGGAAATTGGCGGACCACGACTCACCCTGGGGAGCCTGTGACCTTCGAGTCTGCATTCGCCATGTCTAAGAGGGACTGACGACATTTCTTCTTGCATACCATGCGGATTCCTCTTCCATCTTTTTTTTGTATATACCCTAAACCGCGGCGGTCTCGTATACGTCTGCCGTAGATCTCCGTCATCTCGCTCGTTTCAATTTCTTCTTCCCCCCCAGCATTAAACTTCGAATACTCGCATATGCATCTCTATTCATCCGTCATCGCATTCGCATAGCATTCACGGTCTAGCATGAATTTTCGAATATCTTACGTTGTTCACATAGTCATAGTCCCTTTTAGTCTTGTTGCCTGCCCCGACACGACATAAATATACTTGTGGGGCAACCGTGGGTTGGCCGGTGGTTATTTCGTCTCGTCATGACAGCGGGGATCAAGGACAAGTGAAAAAATTATCTCACTCTCTATCGCTAGGGGTAAACTGAAACCTCCACAGACCACCACAGTGCCGTGACAGTATGCAGCTCGGCAATGCGGACGTCCGCAGACGGAGCGCAGGGGAAACGACCATCATCATTGCGGGGAAGCTCTTCGATCCCTACAGTCTCGACCTGGTGGAGAAGCAGCTGATCACCGTCAGCAATGAATCGGGGCTGATTCTCGAGGTGTCTCCATATTCTGGAAGCGACCCTCTGAGCGAATGGCGATTTGCGACGGAGAACGTGATAGATCTCAGCACGCTCACTGTCCTGCCCGGGTTCGTCGATGCACACGTTCATTGTAAGCGCGGTTCATTGGCCTCGTGTGAGGTGGTATCGCCAATGCTGATATGTCGTCTCCTTTCCTTTTTTTCTTCTTTTTTTTTTTGCAGTTTTCCTGCATCCTTACTCCGAGACGTCGTGGGAGGACCAACTTACCAAGGAGTCGATCGTGGAGCGGACTATCAGAGCCACTGTGCATGCGAAACGGACTCTGATGGCAGGCTACACAGCTGTTCGGTATGCCCACTCTCACGTCAGACAACCAGTATTGATGCACTGATGACGGGCCCACACACAAGCGACCTAGGCACGGAGGGCGCAGGGGACGCAGACATCGCGCTTCGCAAGTGTTTATCGAGTGGGGAAGCTCTGGTACCCGGACCGAGATATTTTTGTGCCTCGCGGGCCATCGTTCCTACGGGCAGTTACGGTCAGTGCCACTACCAGCACCCCGCAATCACTCTAGATCTGGATCACGTCACTTGGCTTTGCTTTCCAAATTCGCATTCCCTTTTTCATATCCGCGTCTTCTTCGCCTTCTTTGTATATCTCCTTCTAATCATCGCATCCATCTTGATGAAACAAATATATATAATGTTTCATTTACGCAGGTCCCAAGAGTTCCTTGTATGTGAACCAGGAAGGTATCGACGGTATCACTGGAGCCGAAGTCGCCGACGGACGCGATGAATGTTCCAAGGCTGTACGCCGGCAAATTGGGGCTGGTGCTGATTGGATCAAGGTAAGCGTCTCTCAGTTCATGAAATCGACCCCTCCAAACGCTCACTTCATTTCCGTATGCGATGCACGTTGCCTGATCATCGGCTCTGTTCGCCATCTTACTTACAGATATATGCAGGTCAGTTCTCGGTAGATGTGATATTCCCCTCCTTTCTGTCTACAATCGGCCTAGACCCGCCCGTTCATCTCCGCTCACGCTGTCTTCTCGAACATCAGATTACCGTGTTCGTTCGAGGATCTTCGGTGTATCAACTAGGCCTGGAGGAGCCTCCATGAGCACATTCAATCATGAAGAACTCAAGACCATGATCGATACTGCCCATCAGTATGGGGTCAAGGTAGCCGCACACGCAACTAACAAGGACACTATCGACCATCTTATACGACTCTCCGTCGACTCTATCGAGCATGGATACGACATCGCCTCAAGTGACGACCGCGAAACGCTGCGTGCTTTTGCGCAGTCGAATACTAAATGGGTTCCTACCCTTGCGGCGTACTTCACCCTGAGCCAGGGAGCTGGCGGGAGCTGGGAGCGTGCAGCCCAGTCCTTCAAGGCTGCCCTGGAAGAAGGCGTAGATAACATAGCGTGCGGTGGCGACACAGGTGTATTCGCACACGGAGACAACGCCATGGAAATGGCGTTGATGGTGAGACTGGGTGCCGATTGGAGAAGGGTGCTGAAATGGGGTACGCTCGGTGGCTGGGAGTGTGTCCGATCTATGGAGTGGGAAGGTCGGAAGGGGACAGAGAGACTTGCGTCCGTGGGCGAGCTGAGAGAGGATCCGAGTATTGTTGGCGACAACGAAGTTCCTTTTGGCGCTGTGAGGAAAGGGTTCGCTGCAGACCTGATTGCAACGTCGGGTAATTTTGCAACAGACTTCCAAGGCGCGGTGTCCGCGGAGAACATCAAGTTTGTCATGAAGGGGGGGCGAGTCTATAAACGTGACGGCGTAGCTCTTGTGTAGCGATAAGCATTCATATACTTCGCTAAATGTGACAGGGGGACTATTGGGGTGCCTCCTGACGCCCTGAGTTATCGTCAATCAGCATGGGCATCTCTTGCTGCGTTGTTTGTGCGTGTACGAGATAAGGCAAACAAGACGCCGATGGTTCGGTGCCGGGAATGAGCTTCACTTTTCACCTCTTCATTCACTGCGGATCCATCGTCCTCGCCTTCCCCCTCAGTATGGGGCCCCAAGACTAGTTTTGCCAGTTTGTGAATAAAGTTCAAACCACTAGACCTGCCTAATGCGTAAGCGGACACTGCGAAAACGATTAGTCATCACCTGTATAGTTCCTCTTTTGGCGGCTGACAGTGAAAAAGAAAAACAACTTTTTGTTCGGTGTGTTTTGAGCTCAACTCAATGTCAACGTTCCACACCCTGGGATTTTACCCGACGAATGAATTCACGACCATCCACCAATACCCTCCGATGAGAAATGAACGTTGATGAACAACTCAGACCCACGTTCAATACATACCCTGAAATCGACGACACCCTCGATCGTCCCATCGATATCTCCCCACAAACAAGTCAAGGCCCCCGTTTCCATCTGCACGATGGGGGGCCTGTTACGTTCGTGGAACATCAAGGGCCACGTCTGCCTGCTGCGAGGCTTCGTTATGACGCTGAGCAGGTCAACAGGTAGCGTGGTCTATGTGGTCTCTAATAGAGTTGAGGTCGGCGGCTTTTCTGTCGAGCTCGTAGTTTTGGGACAGACATTGTATGTCACTTTAGTGTATTTTATTCTTTTTTTCAATGATAGCGCATGGTTCAGATTGCGATGCTTTGTCTTCCATCCTGAGAGTGATTTTATGTGCGCTCATGAGTACGCTGCGTGATCTAGCAACTTCGTAGTCGTCAGATGAAGCGGTTGCCACTTCTCCCAAACTGCCAACCTATAGATATTCTGTTCTCTACATCAAAGGCGCAGGTCGAACCTTGTTGACGACGTGGATGTATCTTTGTGGAGGTCTGTTCCACCAGTTGTCTCCGTGATTCCCAAACCCACCCGACACCCAAGCTGATCGCAAAACTAAAGCCAGCAAGTACTTTCGCCCCTTCGACAATGGCCTGGAGTCACTAGCTGACGACGCGAACCAGTCACTTGACGTCCCTGTTTCAGCGCTAGACCTGCCACAGTGCGTCACAAGTCTGCCCTGCTTCGATAAAAACTGATTTTGTGATGGATGGATTCTACTCTAGTTGTTCCCTGACCGTCACACCACTCCAAACCCCGCTATCTACTGGTGCTAGCCCTCGCTGGTCGTCGTGTAAACCAAGCTCTCACTGGGAGGGGTCATTTGGTTCAAGGTGTAATACCAACAACTTAAGATCCAAACTACGTGCCTCGCTGTGCTTCGCCCCTGTACACCCTACACTTCCTGACAGATACTTGCCAATGCACTCGTTTCAGGATCCTAATGGGGGTCTCGGCCCGATTCGCTGTCGCGTTAGGCGCTTACTCTGCAGATGTCAGGACTCGGCGGGTGCTACCTTCGAGTCCCATTGTCGACTTCGTTTTGGGAATCTGAAGTAAGCCTCTCAATTTATGTGCGCTTGAGCTCCGGCTGGACTTCCATTTGGCGTGATCTCTTCCTCTTGCGTACGTTGTTCGAGAAAGCCATGTTGTGAGCGAGTTTTGCTCTTCGACAGTCGTTGAAACCCTTTCAGTAGGTACCCAATGCGTTTGGTGCCGCAATGGCCAACGTTGTTCGCGTCAAGATGGTATGAGTGCTCACGATCACGTCCCGCGGGTGGGCGTTATGTCCCGGAATGTGAGATAGTTCCGAACCGTTCACGTCAGATTGACTCTCGCTGCGATAACACTGAATGCGTCACGTTCCCTAACCGACGTCGAAACTAAGGTGGGGGTGTCCTCACCCTGCCTTGTTAAGCAACCCCTCGCACTTCGGACCCTGTCAATGGTCCGTTGCATGGTAGTGCCTGCGCCTCATTCACAACAGAGCGGAATTCCTTAGTCCAGCGTACCGGCCTTCCGGCTCGATCGTCCTACCCTCGACACAGGCTGAACTACTCCAGTCTCCAGGTTCTCTTCTGCTCTTTTCGGGTACCCACAGCACTTCCCACTCCGATTCCGACGGAGACGACTCGTTCCGTGTTCCCCTCCAGCCGGAAAGAGACATCGCACTACAAGGAGTCGAGGGTGCGCTAGTCCATTACCATACAGGTAGATGGACCCTTCGGGAACCCTGTCTGTTCGGAGATTTTGCCCATTGAATGTCGGAGCGCCAGCGAACGTCATCTCACCAATTTTACGTTCACGTACGACAATGTAACTCAAAAAACAAGATTTCTCCTCCCAATCGCCCAACGCCCTGTTGACCCACCATCTATCGAGATATGATCCGGCCGCCAGATGTCCCAGAGGGGCCCACACTTCCGATTCACGGGCACAATATCGTGTGCGGCGTCGACACCGCAAGGAAGGTTGGCGAATCGGGCTACGCTATGGCGTCATCCATGCGCCGCTTCGCTATCAGGAATATCAAGTTTTTTCCTGCTCATTGAATGGTCTGCTCCACTCGTCGGCGCCACCGGTTACCAGAATACCCCCCGGAATGGCAAGGGCAAACCCCAGTCCAGTGACGGTTAGCACTTCTGTTTCGGCCAATGAATAGATCCACTCTTGTGGGTCGTCTTTGCAAACGAAGTAGCAGATTACTTGTAAGAGCCCGAGATACCATTATAAACTTTGTTAGACGCTGTGTTTCCCATCATGATCAATCTATATAACTGTTACCTTGCTGTATCGAGTATAGTTAATCACCGTGTCGCATGACCTGTCCATTTTCGTTGTAGTAGACCCACCGGTCTCCATTGCAATTCAAAAAGCACTTTTGGTATTGTACCACGCGTATTGGGCTAAATGGTAGATATGTGACGTATGAACGAACCAATCTCGACAGGTACTAAAACAGCTTTTCCAGTGGATCGATCACAGCACCCATCTACAGATAGCAGTCAGCGGACATATAAAGAAAAGCAGTGCCTGGCCAACTCCACTTGCCTTCTTGACCACGCGTGGTAGTGTGCCTCGCTGGAACCCTACTCTCGTATTCCACTCTGTCCCTATTGGCATGTCCATGCTCCGCTCGAATTGCGCATGGCTGGTATATGGGTAGGGTAGATCCTTGACAAGGTATTTTGCGGCCTTTTTATCACGTTTTTCTGATATGATGACGTGCGCCTTTTTGTAGTCTGCACGCGATGATGGATCGACGCCTGCAACTTTTTTGATGAGGTGAGGTTTGGGCGGAAGTTTTTTGGTCCCCGATCCTCCCCAAGAGCCCTAAACCAAGAATTAACCGGAGGGCTCCCCGCGAGCCCTGTGGAATAACTTACCCAGCCAGGAAGGGTTGTATCCACCTCATGTGGAGCATCTGCCTCTATTTCTCGCCCCTTGGACTCCTCGAATGCCTACGGACATAGTATGAGCACAATGGTCTGTGTGTATCACTGGAAAATATCACATACCTGTACAACATTGTCACCAGCGAATGCAAGGGCCACCAGGTCGCGTTGCTGGAAAGCCCGAACCCCCTTCCCGGGGTTAGTACGATTCTTCCCCTCGATCGCGCGTTCCTGTTCCTCGAGCTCACTGTGAGCGTCTGATTCGTCCTCGTCGTTGGCAGTGACGGCCTTCGCACCTCCCTCCTTAGATTTCGCCTTGCCCTTTGCCAACGAACTCGACACAGAGGGCTTGGGAATGGTGAGCACCTTGTCGGTGTCGATCTCGAGTACTGCATCGTCACGAGCCCGTTCCTTCTCGTCATCTCTCCTCGCAGCTTGCTTTCTGAGCTTGTGTGAAGACTTGAGTGATGAGTCCGCGTCCTTGTGGACACGGACTTCGTTCTTCTTCCGAGAGGGGCCAGACGATGTCGAGGCTACGAGCCATGGGTTGAGTGCGGGAGCAGGGACTGTCGGGGTTGGCGTTAAGCTTGGGGTGGGAGTGACATCGGCGTTTATGAGATCAGTGGACTGCAGGGTCACACTTGACGTATCCGAGGGTAAGGACTCGAGTGGCCTTGAAATAATGGCCGCAGCTGCACTGGCACCAGGTCGGAATGAGACTCGCCCTCCTGTGCGGTGCACCATAGCTGTGTCCGTCGTGGGGCTATCGCCAGCTGCATCGCTTGCGCCATCACCTTCTTCCCCATCATGGCCGAATCCCATCTCCCGAGCCAGTTCCTCTGCATTGGCATCCACTTCCCGAGATTGTCTAGCGGCGGCGGCGCGCATGAACTTCATGTTGAACACGCTCTTACTCTTAAGCTCTGGAGCATCGGCGTCGTCCTCAGCACGCAGCGCCGCGAGCTCGTCGAACACCTTGCGTTTGATAACTTCTTCGTCCTGTTCATCGGCACCCTCGCTCTCGCTATCCTCGTCATCCATGTCGTCTCCGCTATCTTCCCCACGTATCCGTCTCCGCAGCTTCTCTCCGCGCTCCAGCATCTCCCCAATGGCTTGGCGCTGATCCTGGTCTAGCCCCTCATGCCCTTTCATCGCCTTCGCCCACTTCCCAGTGTGCTTATGCCTGAGAGTAGCTCGTTCCCTGGCCCGCTCCACCTCAGCTTTCAATCTCGCTCCCTCATCGTCCACGTCCACGTCCGCATCTGCACCATCCAGTCGTTCGCGCTGCTTTTTCCGTATTCGTCTGTAAGCCTTGCTCTTAATCTTTGCCATACGTTTCGCCTTCCGATCAGCACGAAACGCGAGTTCGCGCATCATTCGAAGCTCGGAACGACGCGCGGCTACTTCTTCGACGCTCAGATGTGCCATTTTAAGAGCTTCGGTGTGGGAGATATCCTCGTCGCGAAATTGTGCGGACTTGAGCAGTTTGTCGACTGCAGATTCAAGCTCGTTGGAAGGCTATAAGTGAATCGGATGAGGGTGAAATTGAATTGTGACAGAGTCCAGCGGAATAGTCATACCGTGAACTTGGCCGCGAGTTCGAGGTTGGAAACGCGACCCGGCTTCTCAGATTGTAAAGGAAAACTGAGGTGCTCTGCCTGAAGTAGTAACACAGTTAAGCAAACGATCGCCGGTGAAATGATTCATTATTTATGCACCTCCTTGATTCGCCTCATCGTTGCTGACCATTTGTCGACTTCGTTCTTCGTCTGTTCGTATGCAGCTTCGCGATCAAGGCGCTCTTGTGCTCTTTGAGGGAGTGGGGCAGCAAGGGTTTTTGTTTTGGAGTTGGACGACGTGAGTGGTTTCGTCGACCTTTTGAGGACAGCAAGGGCAGAAGATGAGGAGGCGAGCGGGGCAAGAAGATCATCCAGCTTGAGGGTGCTCGAGCCTACCAAGGTATCAGATCATGTATGAATGGCGATAATCATGTAAGAAAACGGGATACCTCGTGCGCCAAATTCGCTTTCTTCCCCAGCTTCAGTGCGTTCGGCAAGGATTCGGCGCTTCTTGGTACGAGTTTCGGGTGCCGGAGCATTGTCCGACTTTCGTTTGCGGGTGTCAGTCGGGTCGAGTTTTGTAATGAAACTCTCGAGTTCAGCGAGTGCTTCGGGTGAAGGACCCTCGGAGTCAGAGGCGGATATGAATAGGTCTTCATCGTCCTCGTCGTCTTCTTCACCCTCTGATTCGTCGTCGTCGTCGTCGTCGTCGTCCCCTTCCCCTTCCCCAGCTCCTTTCCACTCCTCCTCGTCTTCCTCGTCTCCCTTATCGACCTCAATCCTCCTCTGAACCTCTTCGCTCTTCTTCGCAATTTTCGGAGGAGCGCCCTCGTCGTCCTCTACATCCGCACGTCCGTCAAATACATCGAGGACGTCGAAGAAGTCGCCTGCACTGCCATCCTCCATCTCCGCATCCTCACCTTCGCTCTCGGGGTCCGATTTCGGAGATGAGGCGGAAGCCGATGCATCAGAGTCTTCAGATAGGTTCACCTCTTGTATTTTTTCTCGTTTATTCTTCGAGAACTTGGCAGCTCTGGAAGCCGTTCGTTTAGAGCCCTAAGGATCGCCGGTGGTTAACCGAAGATATGTCACTGTGCCGTCCTTTCACATACCTTACGCGTGAAACCTGACCCCGCAAATTCATCCCTGTCAGTGTCCTCGAATGCACCATCGCTGTCGATCTCCTCGTCATCCTCGCTATCCACCTGCTCGTCGTCTTCGTTCTCCCCAGCCAGTCTCGCACGCAGCTTCTTCATAGCTTCCTGTCCCATCCCACCGAGATCGATCTCGTCGTCCGAGTCATAGCGCCTTCGTCCTGCCTCGTGGTGATCGAGGTCAAGAGTGACCTTTGCTCGATCGTGATGGACCTTTGAAGGTGCATATTCGTAGACATCGTCAATGGCAGGTGCTTTGCCTTTGCCTTTTGAGTATGGCAACCTAGCTTTCTTCGACGAAGAGTATACTTTACGGGGCGCACCATTTGATATTCGGGCTGCTCTAGCCATGATGCATAGATATTAGAACTGTTCCCGTGTGCACTGGTCAGAAAAACGTGGATTATGTAAGCATAGAAGGTGGTTGAGTCGCTGAGTACTACTGTCAGTCACGAAGTCAATTTAACAGTCCTGTTTCCAAAAGCATGTACAGCTGAGATACAACATGCTAAGGCAAGATTTTACATACGGATTATACCCCGTTCTCCACCTTCCTCACCAACTTGCCTGCTTCTGCCCCAAGTACTAGTATCGTGCAACTCTCTCCCTGCGTCATCATGGACATCTTCCGACTCGAGCTCGACAGGGTCGGAGGCAATCATCGCTTCCTCCTCCTCTCTCGATGTCCAGTGGTGCGATGTTGATCTTACATCCGCATGCCCTCTATTCCTCCATGAACTTAGTCTGGCACTGATATGATCCATCGCGGAACGGCAGAAGTCCGCGCACACATCCAAGATCTCGTGTGCATGTGAGATGGTAAACTTGGGCATTTGGTCGTAGCCGTTTAAACGAAGCACAAAGCGGTTATAGAGTGTGCTGATAACGATGAACGCCATCAGGAAAATCATGGCCCTAGTTGAAAATTAAGCGTCGAGGTAAGGTAGAACTTAGATATCAAACATACGTGATAACGAAGAAGACGAATACTCCCCCGAAGAAACCATGCTCCCCTGTCGGACAAGCATACTGTCGTGGACGTCAGACGCAGATGCGGACAGAGGACTAAGAAACCCTCACGTGTGTCCGCCATTCAAATTCGTAGTCGCAAGCCTTGTCGTCATCTGAAGGCCACTGATCCAGAAGTACAGGTTTCCCTGTCACAACGATGTATCGACTCGTTAGTATAGCTTTTTGAGAATGATGTGAAATGTCGAACCTGCAGCATAAATAGACGTGTCGCATAGGAAACGAATGACCGAGCTTCCACGCACTGGCACGTCATCCGTCCCAGTACCAGTACAAGGTGAACCATTGGACTGGCGGAGCAACAAGTCCCCGGCTTTCATTTCAAGCGTGGCATTTACCAGGCTTGTTATTCACGTCAAGAGACTGCTACTCTTGTCTGAATCAGCTTACCCAATCGCAAAGTCCCCATGGTCCCTCCGTACAAGTCCAGCTATGTCACCGTCCTTCTCATCGACATGGGTATTCCAAGGATCAGTGGCTACCCCTCGGCAAACATTAAGGTAGAACATGTGTCCGCCCGCCTCGAGTTCATAGTCTTTGCTACGACATGATGAGATCGTAAATTTCAAGAATTCCAAGCTATAATACACACTTGGCCTTCAGAGGATTTAGGTCATAGTATTTGTCGCCGTCATGCAGTGTGCAGGGCTTCTCTGCAGCGAAGGCTGAGGTGACAAGCAGGAGAAGTGTGGCACAGAGAGATGATGTGAGCCTTCGCTTGCATGATAGCATGATGAGATGTGGTGAGTGGTGAGTGTTCCTCGCCGCTGTATGGGCATGGGTAGAAGTTTAGATCCTCTCCTCTGAAGCACCCCTCCAAAGGTGGTCCCAAAACGGTATATCACAGCCACAACCGATTTACGCCGCAATTCGTCAACAAACACCACAATCTCTTCGTCCTCGACGACGACCACAACGATGGCCAGCGCACTGCTACGGCGGCAGCTTGTGATACCAAAGCACTGCTATATCCGCCCTTTTTCTTCCTCAACAGCCCGCTGGAAGCCTGAAGGCGTCCAGCCTGACATCCTAACTGCAGTGAAGAATGCTCTCAATACCCAGCAGCCTGGCAACCTATCTGCCTTGAAGAAGGTTCTTGATACCCATACCGTCGAGGACTTACACGGAATGAGCGCGGCGGAAATTCTGGCAGAGACTGGGACGCGTGCAGATGCAAAGTTGAGACATTTCACTGGTGCGTATACGTGACCTTTTGCTCGCTCAAGATGTTCGGGCCATTTGTTGATACGAATATCCTATTCGCTTTGTATAGTCAACTTCGGGTAAGTTTCTTAGGTTTTGGCGGGGGACCGGTTTGTTCAGACAGTACTACAGTCCTCAGCACCCAGCCGCCCATGGTGTGCTCCGTATGATTTTGGAACTGAACGGAGAGGAAATCCTTCGTGCCGACCCCGTGCGTTCTAACAAATAATGACATGCACCCTGAACTTACACTTCTTCGTAGCACGTTGGTCTCCTTCACCGTGGCACAGAAAAACTCATCGAATACAAAACCTACACCCAAGCGCTCCCGTATTTTGATCGTTTGGACTACGTATCCATGAGTCTGTTCTTTCCGTGCTGATCCTACAGCCATGACCTGACCGCTTTGGTCACAGTGACAAATGAGCTTTGCTACACTCTTGCCGTGGAGAAGTTGCTCAACATTGAGGTGCCCGAGCGCGCCAAGTGGATCCGAACGATGTTTGGTGAAATTACTCGTATCCTCAGTCGTGCGTATTATTTCTTCGTTATTTCGAACCCTAATGAACAATTATTGGACAGACTTGATGGCTGTTCTCTCGCACGCCATGGACGTCGGGGCTCTTACTCCTTTCCTGTGGGGTTTCGAGGAGCGTGAAAAACTCATGGAGTTCTACGAGCGGGTCTCCGGTGCTCGTCTTCACGCCGCTTACGTCCGCCCAGGTGGTGTTGCTTTCGATCTGCCTCACGGTCTTCTCGAGGATATACATAAATGGGCAACGCAGTTCAGCTCACGTGTGGACGAAATCGAGGAGGTCGTCACCGGCAACAGGATATGGAAGCAGCGTACGGTGGGTATTGGTGTCGTGACCGCCAAGGAGGCATTGGATTATAGTTTCACCGGTGTCATGTTGCGCGGAAGCGGCATCCCTTGGGATTTGAGAAAGGTGGCACCGTACGACAAGTATGACGAGGTATGACAGTTAAGACTGGGGTGGTTTGTCGCCACGTTAAAGGACCTCTATTCTAGGTCGAGTTCGATGTTCCCGTCGGAAAGAATGGTGATTGTTATGACCGGTATCTGTGCAGAGTCCAGGAATTCCGGGAGAGTTTGCGGATCATTCACCAGGTATGTCTTCGTTCGAAGCGCCCGATGCCTGATACTGATATTTCATAGTGCTTGAACAAAATGCCCACTGGTGCCATCAAAATCGACGATAACAAACTCGTTCCTCCTCCTCGCGCCTCCATGAAGGAAAGTATGGAAGCTCTTATCCACCACTTCAAGGCACGCTCCGTTCACTCCTTTTAAAATGCATATTGCTAAACGGTCACGATAGCTTTACAGCGAGGGATACTCCGTACCTCCAGGTGAAACGTACAGCGCCATTGAGGCCCCTAAGGGCGAGATGGCTGTCTACCTTGTATCGTACGTTTCATCTTTCTGTCCTTCCACATCGAAGTTATAGGCGTGACTAACGTTCTGGACACAGGGACGGCACGAACCGTCCATACAGATGCAAGATTCGTGCACCAGGATTCGCCCACTTGGCAGGATCCGACTTTATGATGAGACGTGCGCCACCTTGTTTTTTTGACCATTTAATAACAGTGTGCTGACCCTCCCTTCTCCTGCAGATGTAAGAATATTTGCAATGGGAGTTTCCTTGATTACATGCTAACGACCGTTTTAGCACATGCTCGCAGATGCTGTCGCCATCATCGGTACCATGGATCTTGTGTTCGGGTGAGTAACTCGCGTTCGTTCATGGTGGACCGACCCCGCTAAACATTCTTCTGGGCTTTAGCGAGGTGGACCGGTAGATAGTTCGCATGTACTTGTGGCTAGGATTATCAATATGCTATTTTCATCTTGCTCGCTGTATGTGCATCCCATGGCGTGTCTTCGAATGAGCGTGCAGCGGACGGCAACCCGGGTGACAGTCACAAGCCATGACTGCCAGACATGTTGGTGTAATCATTACATTGCTGGTTGTCAACCTGACAGACTAACGAATTAACGATGACGAACTAGGGATATACATATAGGCAGACAACATGTTAATGTCCACGGGTCGCTGTCCTGGGCAAACAAAATATAGGTAGGTAAGATACTCTGAGAAAGATACACTCCTTCGAAAATCTCTGGAATCCGTGCTAAATACGTAGCAAGCAAAATACAAGTGTCCATGAGCAAGATACTCTCCTTCGGAAATCTCTCGAATGCATACTAGGAAATACGGAGCAAACCAATACATGTCCAAGATGACACTGAGAGAGATACACTGTCCTTCGAAAAACCTCTCGAATCCGATCCTTACGGGCCTTCACGACTCGGCGATGTCGACGATATGAAGCATCTTTGCGACTCCCGTCCACTTTGCGTCCCAGCGTTCAAGTTCTGCAGGGGCCACCACGAGCCTCCCGCTCTCCTCGTCCCAAGCCCCCTTAGACAATCTGCCATCAAAGTCCTCAACGGCCGTCAGAGACCTCATGCCGATGCCAAGACTGCCCTCCGAAGCGTTGACACCGCCCAAGTCCCAGTAATCGCTGTCTTCGTCGTAGAATATCGGCTGGAGAGGCGTAGGCAACACCCGCGTCTGTACGCGTCCGTTACCGAGGTCCCAGAATGCACGGTGCGGACCAAAAGTCAGCGCTGCTTGGAAGCATGGCCGGACAGCATACGTTGAAAAATATGTCGGATGACGTCCTCTGGGGTCTGCGTCGAAATCGGGCGCGAGGAACAGGCAGCGGCCAGTGTGATAGATTAAGATGCTGGGCTGGTCGACTGTAGGGACAGACGGTACGAGGTAAACAGCGCGAGGAGCGAGGCGATGGACCGGAAAACTCCAGAACGGGGTCATCGGAACGGTATGGTAAGGAACCGCCCAGAGCTCCGGGTCGGGAATACGGTATGCCGCGACCAACGTCCTGTGGGAAACCAGGACGCTCAAGCACCCCTCGGTATCGATACGAAGTCCGTATGACCACTTGTTGCCGGTTATAAGTCCAGCCGTCATGGTCTTCGCTCGGGGGATATGATTCCCGTTCCTGTATTTCAACTCTATCGTAGACCGATGCGTGACCCTCGCATAGGTGAGGTCAAGTTTCATGACACCTACAAAATGCCTCGGGAGGGTACTTGAGAGATCATAGGGGTTTGTGGTCGCAGAGTCGGTCCAACCACAAGCGATGTAATTTCCCAAAGGGCAGCAGCCGTCAAGAGGAGGCACTTCAATAGTGGTAGTCATGACTACCTTTGCAGGATAGCTCGACATGTCGACGTAACCTACACCAAGGGTGGTCCTATGGTAATTCATGAATCATCGCCAAGATAAATGCAATACAATAATCAGAAACGTACGCGTCGGGGTGGTCCTGTCGCAGGAGAAGTAGTGGGTCTCCCGTGTCACTCGTGAACACCTGAAAGCTGCTCCACGCGTGTACACATTCCAGCTGCCTAAACTTGCGCTTGTCGCTGGCAGCGGCATCGACTTTACACAAGAGTAGTCCGACACGATTGTTTTGCTCAGATTTGTAGAGCATGACCAACCATTCACCACCGGGAATAAAAGTGATGTTCCAAGCACGTGAAATACCGAGAGGTAGAGCCAGCGATGAAGTCGCATGAGGAAATATCACCGAGCGCGAGTGTTGGCAGAGATGATCAAGCTTGGCGGCCAAAATCGCTTTCCGGCGGAGGACGTCGGTAGGTAGTGACGGGATGCGATGGATGAGGCTATAAAGCCGTTTATCCTGTGCGATGCGAAGCAACACATGATACCATACTGCGTGACTGTGTTGCGTCAGAAGATATAGTGACAGACATGTCTGGATGGAAAGGGGTTAGAGTCGATGGTGAACAACTTGAGATGATGCGATAGTTATAGGCTGCGTACCATTCCGACGCGTATGATCTCCGGCACGTCACAAAAGTGGAGTATCGTGAGCCATACGTCTGTCATTGAATCGGGGGCCACCACGCTGACCCACTTGTAGTTCTCAAGTGATGCTTCGGATGTCAGTGTCCCTGACGTTTCATCTGTCGAGTCCGGGTCCGAGTCCGACTCGGATAGACGAACGGCGACGAAATGGTGACTTGTGGTGATGCGGGAACGCGGCGAAGGACTGGGAAGCGAAGGCGTTGTCTTCGGCTTGGACCAGAACTTTAGTTTCTTTGCCTTCGGTTCGAACCAGATCCTTAGACTCTTCGCCGTTGGCTTCAAGTCGAACTTCATCTTCGTCAAGTAAGGGGTTGGGTATGAAGCCTTCGGTGAGAGAAGAAGTCAAGAGACGTGAGGGGCAAACAACGGAGTCGCCCAGGATTTTAACGGGTTGCGGGTAAGACATCCTCCTGAGAGGGTTCTGGAAATTTTAATATATAGGAGCTGTGTGAGACAGAGACATCGAAGTCATTGCAGTATTGACTGCAGATCCGGGAAGGAATGTATTGGTGTGGCTGTACCCCGCACTCTGAACTGATCAGTTTCAAGTTTCAACCACGCTGCTATAGCTGGACTACATCTGCCCACAAAGTCGGTTTCTTCACTTGAGGAGGTGCTGACTTGCTACTTGTTCGATTTTTATGTCGAAAGAGGATTGTCCAGCGCATAACTGTGTAACATAATTCAACTCCGCTGCAGCGCCAGCTCCAAGGCATGCATAGGGGTCAATTTCCTATTTTGGGTGGTTGAGGCGCTTCAGCGAAATCACCAAGGTCGGCTGGCCTGTCAGAATTCGGGCAGTCAACCAAGGGACTGCTCGAACGCCCGAGGCTTCTTCACCTCAACTGCTTGCCTTCTACGTCTCATGTCGACGCCAAGGCCTTCCGAGTCTTTCAAGAGGTGTCCTAGTATGTACTAGTGTTCAGACTTTTTCACAGGTGCAAAGTATCTTTCGTAATGACAACAGGGCTAGTACAACTCCAAACTCGCAAACCCTATATTTGTGACAGTAACGGAGGGTCCTGTAAGTAGGTCTGGCATGTCAGATCGGGTGCTCTTGGATTAGCTCACCTTCTCCTTCAGGGATTCAGGGACCAGGGATTCATATGGAGGTGTTTAGTTCCACAAACTAGCGCGCTTGCTTGCCAGCGCATCTTGCAAATATGTGTTGACGTTTCCCATTGCCCACTCCTTTGCCCTCTCAAAAGGGCTCTGCTAATGGTTCGGTCTGGTGCTTTTCTCATCCCTCATGTCAGTACCGTCTGAGTTCTTGAATTCTCTATTCATTCGGAAGTGAGCATTTATCTACTCCGAGTCTGTAGTGTGTCCTACCGAATGACTTGGCTGTTGCAGGTCCCTCTTTCTTGCGGGCAACTCGTTACTCGTTCACGACTATCTTTTAACTTTCTCTCGCGAAGTGTGCACTTCCTTGGCCATGTCGAGAATGTTATCTAAGTACAAGCGTTTCAAGGTGGAGTATGTGTGGAAAGCTCCCTGGACGATCGTTAAGGCGACCTTCCTGATAAACCGGTATGGCAACCTGATTGGACAATCAGCCATCGCACTGGAGGAAATGGGGGTCCTGAGTCACGGCTCACAAGAGGTATTCATCTGCTTTTGTCTGCAACATTTGAATCCCAATCAGTCCATGATCCAGTTCTGTGTAACGTTTAACCTTGTTGCCGGGATCTTCATGATCATATCTACAGAATCAATCCATAGTAAGTACTTCTGAGTATGATGCAGGGTATCTGCGTAATGTTCAAAATGTAGTTCTGGTTCTGATGCGCGCCTGGGCGATATGGGGGTGCACATACCGTGTTGCGGTGTGGCTGATTCTCTTATACGTTCTCTACGTCCTGGTCGTCATTGGGATGTTGGCTTATATAGCAACCGCTGAGAATTGTGAGTACTAGGTCGGTTGAATTCGTCTATGCAGGTCGATCCAACTTTCTACTATTGTTTCAGATGTCGAATTCCAGTACTTGGACGAGACTGGTGTTTGTATCACACCCGTATCTCGTAAGTCCTTACAGTCGCTAGTATCGCCGCCATCTTGATAATTATCTTGTCGTGAATGGTAGCTCTGGCTGTAAGTTTCTCCTCGCATTAAGTGATTCTCGATATCAGCTGAGACCACTTCAAAATTCACATGCAGTGGATAATGTACGCTGTAACGTGGGTGGATCATGCATGTATAGGCTGTGTGTTAGTTAACTCACCTCCATAGCCTGTTACTCGACACCGGAATGTTTGCCACGGTCATGTACAGCCTTCGCAAGTTCTCAAGGCACTCTCGGCATCTCTATCCCTCGCCCCTGCTACACCTTCTTGTGAGAGACAGTAGGAGCATTTAATCCCTTGTTTCGCTGCTTAAGGATACTCATCATTGTTGTTCAGCCGTCGCGTTCTATATTGTAGGTTGTCTGAGCTCTTTTGGGTGTAGATGGGTCTCATTGCTTTACAGGCAAGTACCTACAACAACTTGTTTATCATCGTATGCTGGTAAGCGTTTCGTCGGTGATGTCGCCCGCATGCTTACTCGAGAGAATATGATAGGATGATATATAGTAATGTAAGAAATAATTTTAGTGATCCTGTTCGGTTCTCAGGTATCTTGATCCAAACAGGACCCAAGAAGCATGCTTGGGATAGCGTAAGCATTAACTGCGTCCCATCTACTAATATCATCTGTTGATTCATTACATCTCCCTCCACAGATTCTCAAACCCCCTTCTCTCAATTGTCGGACAGCGTCTCGTACTCAACCTCCGGGGGCTCCAGGCACGACACTACACGACGCGTGACCTGAGCCGCGAGGTCAACAGGCAGATGGCGGCGATGGGAGGTACGTCATTCTGGCAGGCTGTCGACCAGTGGCCGAATGGCGTACATGAGGTGGGCCACGGAGCCCAGAGTGGAGTAGGAGCAGTGGAGCGACCAGACGTCGAACTCAAGGACGTCTGCCTAACCAGGCCAGCAGCAGCAGCAGCGCTCGATTCCCGATGACGGAGGGATCTGTAAAGTTCGTGTGGACGAGGAGTGCATATATACTTCAGAGCGACAAGCGAAACTGTTTATTATGTAATTCGGGGCAGACGCAAGACGACGCGCACGTCAAATCTCCTTAGACTTTTACTGTCAACTGTAATTCGCCATGCTATTTGAGGTATCGTAGCTGTAAATATGTTCGGGGGACATATATCATATATGTGAACCACCTATAATTGATTATTATATAATTCGTCCTTCGTCGGTCTTCTTTGGTGAAGCTGAGGTCTTTCATAAATTTCATGGATCACGGGACACTGACCAGTTCTTTTTTTTTCCAAGACTGCGCCTCCTGACAAAGTCAGTCGCTCTTCAGTAACGGTCAAAATAGCGCGACATTTCAATCGCAGATGGTACTACTAGAGCGCTACCTCTCAGGAGTAAATCTATACATGCATGGCGCGAAGAGCCCTCGACTTGAAGGACTGAGTGGGCTGTGGGCTTAAGCTGACATCCACTACCCCCTAGTGCTTCATGTGGGACTCGACTACAAGCCTTTGCACTCCAGAAGGCAGCGCAGTCCTCGTATCCTCTTCCATCTGCTTATCCAATCAGGAAAACGGCGAAGGGAAGATACTTACGAAAGGGGGTTTCATAATCAACGACGAGGAATCAGATGGTCCTACGGCAATTCATAAATCATTGCCAGGATAAATGCAATAATCAGAAACGCACGCGTCGGGGTGATCCTGTCACAGGAGAAGTAGCGGGTCTCCCGAGTCGCTCGTGAACACCTGAAAGCTGCTCCACGCGTGTGCACATTCCAGTTGCCTAAACTTGCGCTTGTCGCTGGCGGCGGCATCGACTTTACACAAGAGTAGTCCGACGCGATTGTCTAGCCCATATTTGTAGAGCATGACCAACCATTCGCCACCGGGAATAAAAGTGATGTTCCAAGCACGTGAAATACCGAGAGGCAGAACCAGCGATGAAGTTGCATGAGGCAATACAGCCGTTTATCCTGTGCGATGCGAAGCAACACATGATACCATACTGCGTGACTGTGTTGCGTCAGAAGATATAGTGACAGACATGTCTGGATGGAAAGGGGTTAGAGTCGATGGTGAACAACTTGAGATGATGCGATAGTTATAGACTGCGTACCATTCCGATGCGCATGATCTCGGGCACGTCACAAAAGTGAAGTATCGTGATCCATACGTCTGTCATTAAATTGGGGGCCACCACGCTGATCCACTTGTAGTTTTCAAGTGATGCTTCGGATGTCAGTGTCCCTGACGTTTCATCTGTCGCGTCCGGGTCCGAGTCCGACTCGGATAGACGAACGGCGACGAAATCGTGACTTGTGGTGATGGGAAACGCGGCGAAGGACTGGGAAACGAAGGCGTTGTCTTCGGCTTGGATCAGAACTTTAGTTTCTTTGCCTTCGGTTTGAATCATATCCTTAGACTCTTCGCCGTTGGCTTCAAGTCGAACTTCATCTTCGTCGAATAAGGGGTTGGGTATGACGCCTTCGGTGAGAGAAGAAGTCAAGAGATGTGAGGGGCAAACAATGGAGTCGCCCAAGATGTGAACAGGTTGAGGGTAAGACATCCTCCTGAGAGGGTTCTGGAAATTTTAATATATAGGAGCTGTGTGAGACAGAGAGCATCGGAGTCATTGCACTATTGACTGCCGCAGATCCGGGAAGGAATGTCACGGTATTGGTGTGGCTGTACCCCGCACTCTGAGTTTCAACTACGCTGCTATAGTTGGACTACATCTGCCCATAAAGTCGGTTTCTTCGCTTGAGGAGGTACTGACCTGCTACTTGCTCGATTTCTATGTCGAAAGAGGGACTGTGCAGTGCATGTCAGACCGGGTGCTCTTGGATTAGCTCACCTTTTCCTTCAGGGATTCAGGGACCAGGGATTCATATGGAGGTGTTTAGTTCCACAAACTAGCGCGCTCGCTTGCCAGCGCATCTTGCAAATACGTGTCGACGTTTCCCATTGCCCACTCCTTTGCCCTCTCAAAAGGGCTCTGCTAATGGTTCGGTCTGGTGCTTTTCTCATCCCTCATGTCAGTACCGTCTGAGTTCTTGAATTCTCTATTCATTCGGAAGTAAGCATTTATCTACTCCAAGTCTGTACCAGTGTGTCCTACCGAATGACTCGGCCGTCGCAGGTCCCTCTTTCTGGCAGGCAACTCATTACTTGTTCACGACTATCTTTTAACTTTCTCTCGCGAGGTGCGCACTTCCTTGACCTTGTCGAGAATGTTATCTAAGCGCAAGCGTTTCAAGGTGGAGTATGTGTGGGAAGCTCCCTGGACGATCATTAAGGCGACCTTCCTGCTAAACCGGTATGGCAACCTGATTGGACAATCAGTCATCGCACTGGAGGAAATGGGGGTCCTGAGTCACGGCTCACAAAAGGTATTCATATGCTTTTGTCTGCAACATTCGAATCCCAATCAGTCCATGATCCAGTTCTGTGCTACCTTTAACCTTGTCGCCGGGGTCGTCGTGATCTTATCCACAGAATTAATTCATAGTAAGCACATTTGAGTATGATGCAGGGTATATCTGCCTAACGTTCAAAATGTAGTTCTGGTTCTGATGCGCGCCTGGGCGATATGGGGGTGCACGTACCGTGTTGCGGTGTGGCTGATTCTCTTATACGTTCTCTACATCCTGGTCGTTATTGGGATGACGACTTATACAGCAACCACTGCGGATTGTGAGTACTAGGTCGGTTGAATTCGTGTGCGCAGGTCGATCCAACTTTCTACTGTTGCTTCAGTTGTCGAATTCCAGTACTTGGACGAGACTGGTGTTTGTATCGCACCCTTACCTCGTAAGTCCTCACAGTCGCTAGTATCACCACCATCTTGATAATTATCTTGTCGTGAATGGTAGCTCAGGCTGTAAGTTTCTCCCCGCATTAAGTGATTCTCGACATCAGCTGAGACCACTTCAAAATTCACATGCAGTGGGTAGTATACGCTGTAACGTAGGTGGATCATTCATGTATAGGCTTGTGTTTGTTAACTCACTTCCATAGCCTGTTGCTCGACACCGGAATGTTCGCCACGGTCATGTACAGCCTTCGCAAGTTCTCAAGGCACTCTCGACATCTCTATCCCTCACCCCTGCTACACCTTCTTGTGAGAGACAGTAGGAGCATTTGATCCTTTGTTTCTCTGCTCAAGAATACTCATTATTATTGTTCAGCTGTCGCGTTTTATATCGTAGGTTGTCTGAGCTCTTTTGGGTGTAGATGGGTCTCAGTGCTTTACAGGCAAGTGCCTACAACAGCTTGTTTATCATTGTATGCTGGTAAGCGTTTTCGTCGGTGATGTCGCCCGCGTGCTCACTCGAGAGAATACGACAGGACGATATATAGTAATGTAAGAAATTTTATTGTATCCTATTCTGTTCTCAGGTGTATTGACCGCAAACAGGATCCACGAAACATGCTTGGGATAGCGTAAGCATTAATCGTGTCCCATCTACTAATATCATCTGTTGATTCACTACACCTCCCTCCACAGATTCTCATTCCCCCTTCTCTCAATAGTCGGGCAGCGTCTCGTACTCAACCTCCGGGGGCACCAGACAGGACACTACACGACGCGTGACCTGAGCCGCGAGGTCAACAGGCAAATGGCGGCGATGGGAGGCACGTCATTCTGGCAGGCTGTCGACCAGTGGCCGAATGGCGTACATGAGGTGGGCCACGGAGCCCAGAGTGGAGTAGGAGCAGTGGAGCGACCAGACGTCGAACTCAAGGACGTCTGCCTAACCAGGCCGGCGGCAGCAGCAGCGCTCGATCCCCGATGACGCAGGGATCTGTAAAGTTCGTGCGGACGTGGAGTGCATATATGGTTCAGAGCGACAAGTGAACCAGCTTCACAGGACTGTTTATTATGTAATTCGGGGCAGATGCAAGACGACGCGTACGTCAAATCTCCTAAGACTCTTACCGTCAACTGTAATTCGCCACGCTATTTGAGGTATCATAGCTGTAAATATGTTCGGGGACATATATCATATATGTGAACCACCTATAATTGATTATTATATAATTCGTCCTTCGTCGGTCGTCTTTGGTGAAGCTGAGGTCTTTCATAAATTTCATGGATCACGGGACATCGACCAGTTCATTTTTTTTCCAAGACTGCGCCTCCTGACAAAGTCAGTCGCTCTTCAGTAACGGTCAAAATAGCGCGACATTTCAATCGCGGATGGTACTACTAGCCTGAGAGCGCTACCTCTCAGGAGTAAATCTATACATGCATGGCGCGAAGAGCCCTCGACTTGAAGGACTCGGTGGGCTGTGGGCTTAAGCTGACATCCACTACCCCCTAGTGCTTCGTGTGGGACTCGACTACAAGCCTTTCACAAGCACTCCAGAAGGCAGCGCAGTCCTCGAATCCTCTTCCATCTGCTTATCCAATCAGGAAAACGGCGAAGAGAAGATAATGCATTATACTGACGAAAGGGGGGTTGATAGTAATCAACGAGGAGGAATTATAATGTCAGAAATGGGATTATCTTCCCATCGTGTCAATATAATGGTACCTCTATTTTCCTCACCGTTTTCCTGACGGCCGGCCGGCCCGACTCTTACCCAAAAAAATGGAGACACAAGACCTCCAAAAAGTCGAAATGGCGGCCAAAGTAGGATCGCGCATCGTACCACGTGTCGGTGAATTACAACTCAGGCATTGGGCGAAGGGATTGCCGAGATAATTGGGGGGGGATTTTGCAGACGGCTTGGGAGGTGCGGAAAATAATACAAAGCACTGATGTCGAGCGCACCGACTGTGATACAATACAGTGTCTAGTCATGATTGTGCGGCATTCATCATCTGGCGACGATATATCAGACACGGGGGGAGGAAGAACAGGCGAAAGCGAGATCCTACCTGCTTCCATCCTCTTTCAACCATTCGCAATGATCAGTTCTTCCAATTTATGGGCGTCCATCCCTGGGATCCTCGGCACAAAACTACAAGGGAACTGGAGCGGGTATCTGTGCATCGTCAGCCTCATAATCAGAGATCGGCATGTACCAGAGTATAAATGCCCCGCGACAAGACGCACCTTGCGATTCCGGACGTCCAGTCAGGCTCGAATGACACTTCGTTTCCATCCTCATCTTTGGGTACTGGCAACTTGAATAGTGCGAGAATCATCGACATCGCAGACCATAAGTCCAGCTGTCGTGGTCTCCGCTCGGGGGATATGATTCCCGTTCCTGTATTTCAACTTTATCGTAGGTCGATGCGCGACCCTCGCATAGGCGGAGCCAAGTTTCATGACACCTACAAAATGCCTCGGGAGGGTACTTGAGATATCATAGGGGTTTGCGGTCGCAGAGTCGGTCCAACTACAAGCGATGTAATTTCCGAAAGGGCAGCAGCCGTCAAGGGGAGGTACTTCAATGCTGGTAGTCATGACTACCTTTGCAGGATAGCTCGACATGTCGACGTAGCCTACACCAAGGATGGTCCTATGACAATTCATGAACGATCACCAGGATAAATGCAATACAATAATCAGAAACGTACGCATCGGGGTGATCCTGTCACAGGAGAAGTAGCGGATCTCCCGAGTCGCTCTTGAACACCTGAAAGCTGCTCCACGCGTGTGTACATTCCAGCTGCCTAAAATTGCGCTTGTCGCTGGCGGCGGCATCGACTTTACACAAGAGTAGTCCGACACGACTGTCTAGCCCATATTTGTAGAGCATGACCAACCATTCGCCACCGGGAATAAAAGTGAGTGATGTTCCAAGCACGTGAAATACCGAGAGGCAGAACCAGCGATGAAATTGCATGACGAAATATTATCGAGCGCGAGTGTTGGGAGAGATGATCAAGTCTGGCGGCCAAAATCACTTTCTGGCGAAGGACGCCGGTAGGTAGTGACGGAATGCGATGAATGAGGCTATACAGCCGTTTATCCTGTGCGATGCGAAGCAACACATGATACCATACTGTGTGACTGTGTTGCGTCAGAAGATATAGTGACAGACATGTCTGGATGGAAAGGGGTTATAGTCGATGGTGAACAACTCGAGATGATGCGATATTTATAGACTGTGTACCTTTCCGACGCGCATGATCTCGGGCACGTCACAAGAGTGAAGCTTTGAAGTATCGTGAGCCATACGTCTGTCATTGAATCGGGGGCCGCTGATCCACTTGTAGTTCTCAAGTGATGCTTCGGATGTCAGTGTCCCTGACGTTTCATCTGTTGCGTCCGGCTCCGAGTCCGACTCGGATGGACGAACAGCGAAGAAAGCGTGACTTGTGGCGATGGGGGGAGGCGGCGAAAGACTGGGAAGCGAAGGTGCTGTCTTCGGCTTGGACCAGAACTTCAGTTTGTTTGCCTTCAAAGCCTTAGTCGCTTCGTCGTTGGCTTCAAGTCGAACTTCATCTTCGTCGAATAAGAGGTTGGTACGAAGCCTTCAGTGAAAGGAGAAGTCAAGAGACGTGAGGGGTAAATAATGGAGTCGCCCATGATTTTAACAGGTTGTAGGTAAGACATCTTCCTGAGAGGGTTCTGGAAATTTGGTATATAGGAGCTGTGTGAGACAGAGATATCGAAGTCATTGCACTATTGACTGCAGATCCGGAAAGGAATGTATTTGTGTGGCTGTACCCCACGATCAGGTGGCATGCATAGGGGTCAATTTCCTATTTTGGGTGGTGGACACTGGAGGCTTAATCCAATGGAGAAATCATTCAGCGAAATAACCAATGTCCGGGGTGGTCTGTCAGAATTCGGGCAGTCAACCAAAGGGACTGCTCGAACGCCTGAGCTCGTCACCTCGAACTGCGTGCCTTCTACGTATGTAACTAGTGTTCGGACTTTTTCAAAGGTGCAAAGTATCTTCCGTAATGACAACATGTCAGACCGGGTGCTCTTGGATTAGCTCACCTCTTCCTTCAGGGATTCAGGGACCAGGAATTCATATGGAGGTGTTTAGTTCCACAAACTAGCGCGCTCGCTTGCCAGCGCATCTCGCAAATAAGTAGGTGCCGACGTTTCCCACTGCCCACTCCTTCAAGTTCACCCTCTCAAAAGGACTCTGCTAACGGTTCGGTCTGGTGCTTTTCCTATCCTCATGTCAGTACCCTCTGAGTTCTTGAATTCTTTATTCATTCGGAAGTGAGCATTTATCTATTCTGTATTGTGTCCTATCGAATGACTCGGCCATTTCAGGTCCCTTTTTTTTGCAGGAAACTCGTTACTCATTCACGACTACCTTTTAACTTTCTCTCGCGAAGTGCGCACTTCCTTGGCCTTGTCAAGAATGTTATCTAAGCACAAGCGTTTCAAGGTGGAGTATGTGTGGGAAGCTCCCTGGACAATCGTTAAGGCTACGTTCCTACTAAACCGGTATGGTAACCTGATTGGACAGTCCGTCATCGCTCTGGAGGAAACGGGGATTCTGAGTCACGGCTCACAAGAGGTATTCATATGCTTTTGTCTGCGACATTTTGAGTCCCAATCAGTCCACCAGTTCTGTGCAAGCTTTAATCTTATCGTCGGGATCTTTATGATCTTATATACAGAATCAATTCATAGTAAGCACTTCTGATTATGATGCAGGACATATTTGCGTAATGATCAAGACGTAGTTCTGGTTCTGGTGCGCGCCTGGGCGATATGGGGGTGCACGTACCGTGTTACGGCGTGGCTGATTCTCCTATACGCTATCTACATGCTGGTTAGTATCGGGACCATGACTTATGCAGCGACCTCTGCGGATTGTGAGTACTAGCTTGGTTGGATTCGCGCGCGCGGGTCGATCCGACTTTCTACTGTTGTTTCAGTCGCTCAATTCCAGTACTTGGACGAGATTGGTGTTTGTATCGTACCCACGCCTGGTAAGTCCCCACAGTCGCCAGTATCACCACTGTTTTGATAATTATCTTGTCGTGAATGCTAGCTTGGGTTGTAAGTTTCTCCCCGCCTTAAGTGATTCTCGACGTCGGCTGAGACCCCTTCAAAATTCACTTGCAGTGGATACCGTCCGCTGTCACGTAAGTGGATCATGCATGTATAAGGTATGTGTTTGTTAACTCACTTCCATAGCCTGTTGCTCGACACTGGAGTGTTCGCCACGGTCATGTGCAGTCTTCGCAAGTTTTCAAGGGACTCTCGGCATCTTTATCCCTCACCCCTGGTACACCTTCTTGTGAGAGACGGTAGGAGCATTCGATCCTTTGTTTTTCTGCATAAGAATACTCATCATTGTTGTTCAGCCGTTGCGTTTTATATTGTAGGTTGTCCAAGCTCTTTCGGATGTAGACGGGTCTCACTGCTTTACAGGCAAGCGTTTACAACAACTTGTTTTCCATGATATGCTGGTAAGCGTTTTCGTCAGTGATGTCGCCCGCGTGCTCACTCGAGAGAATATGACAGGACGATATATAGTAATGTAAGAAATTTTAGTGATCCTATTCTATTCTCAGGTGTCTTGATCGCAAACAGGACCCAAGAGGCATGCTTGAGCTAGCGTAAGCCTTAATTGCGTCCCATCTCCTAATAGCATCTGTTGATTCATTACACCTCCCCCCACAGACTATCGTTCCCCCTTCTCGCAATAGTCGGACAGCGTCTCGTACTCAACCTCCGGGGGCTCCAGACACGACACTACGCGACGCGTGACCTGAGCCGAGAGGTCAATAGACAAATGGCGGCGATGGGAGGTACGTCATTCTGGCAGGCTGTCGACCAGTGGCCGAATGGTGTACATGAGGCGGGTGATGGGACCCAGAGCAGTGGAGTAACACCAATAACGGACATCGAACTCAAGGACGTCTGCCTAGCCACGCCGGCGGCGGCAGCGGCGCTCGATCTCCGATGACGGAGGGGATCTGCAGGGTTCTTCGTGTGGATGAGGAGTGCATATATTCTTCAGATCGACAAGTGAACGAGGCTTCGCAGGACTGTTTATTATGTTACTCGGGGCAGATGGAAGATGACGAGATCAAATCTCCTACAGACTGTCAACTGTAATTCGCCATGCTGCTTGAGGTATCACAGCTGTAAATATGTTCGGGGACATATATGTAAACCACCTGTAATTGACTATTATATGATTCGCCCTTTGTAGAACACTGCTCAGTTCTTTTTTTTTTCAAGACTGCGCCTACTGACGAAGTCAGTCGCTCTTCAGTAACGGTCAAAATAGCGCGACATTTCAGTCGCAGATGGCGCTAGTAGAGCGCTACCTCTCAGGAGTAAGTCCATACACGGCGCGAAGAGGTCACTCAGTGATGCTGTGGGATGCTATAGTGCTTTGTGTGGCACTCGACTACAAGTCTTTCACAAGCACTCGAAGGTAGCAGAAGGCATGAGCCGGACAACGCAAGAAATACCTGCAAAAGCAGTCGCAGCAGCCTCCTTGAGACTTTGCAACCATCCAGGGGCGGCCTCTTCCTGCTCTGCTTTTCGGAGTGCATCGAATACCATGGCCGGAGCGGTACTTCCGTCATTCTTCGCATCGTGATGAGAAACAGTTCCAGTTAGTAATTATCCGCTCACCATTCTCTGCAAGGCATGTTTAAAGGGAAGTTCTACCCATTCCTTAGCCCATCCCTTGCATAATGCTGCGTTCCTTTTAATGCCCATACCCGGGAACCACGACGGGATGCTAAGGACTGGCAATGAATTAGCTTTTGCCTGAAAGTAACGAGAAGTCCATGTGCTCACCTATCGGAAATGCCCCAAGGATCGCTGTTACTTCCGGACTTACGACGGCTAGTACCATCTTAAGTACTCTCTCAATGATATCCACCACGTGGTCATTTGTAGATAGCGAATCGTAGTCATATACGCTCTCCATATTAACTGACGAACTATAGCTACCAAATACATGTGAGTTATGGTTGGCTTAAAATACATCAGGCGACGCACTGGAACAGGTGATCGGTATAGAGTTCGGGGGACTAGAAGCCTACGTAGTAGTTCATGGGCCTTGCTCTGCTGCACAGGCACGAATCTTGACGCAGAACCGGCCTTGAGGCTCTGGTGCAAGAATCGGCGCTGCAGGCGCCATCTGTCGCCATAGGGCATGAACGCCGTGTTAAAATCTGCTCCAAAACTTGAATGCAACGTACCGTCAGATTCGTTAGGAGAGAGCAGAGCGGTGGCTTACAGCGGATGGTGACGACGTTCGGCCTGTCGGAGTAATTGCTCGAACGGTCTTCGAGGAGATCTTTGGCAATCTTCTCCGAGTTAATAATGATGATATCCTGATTGAAGAACCGCGAGTACACGAGGTCACCTGTGAGCCCATGTATATGAGAAACAGAAACAGAGGTTCCAGTGAAGTCAGAACGGCATACCGTACACTTTGGACCATTCATAATAGGTCAACCATGGTGCGCTAGCGGCGGGGGACCTGGCGGCAGTGGATGCGAGGAAAGTGAAATTCGTTTCTTGCCTCGTCGACGTCCGATATTGATCAGTGTGACGCAGAGAGGCACACATAACGCGATCCAATTCGCGGTTGCCATCTCAAGTACAATAAGCAGAGTTCAGACTGACCTCCTCAGTTAAATGGTACTTTTTTTTCTTTACAAGGCTAGACCATATATACCTTTGACATGATCTCGTCAGCTAATCACCGGAGTGCTGATCCGGGGCTCTGCCATTGACTTCACAGGCTCTTACTAGTGTCAAGAGAACTACTCTTCAAGATTTGAAGTCTTTTTGACAGCTCCAATTTCTGACTGGTGGGTATCTGTTGCCCAAGAGGAAGTAGTTCCCCGTAAGGCCGACGAAGACCAGTCAGGCCAAGCGCATCTGCAAAACATCGAAATGAACGTTTGAGTTATGCTCATCGTAGCGAAGGCGTTCGATTGGCTGACTACACGAAGGACTGTAAATTTCTAGAGCCGAACAGTCAGTTGCTAAAGTATCGAAGCTCTTACCAAGTCTCTGTGACGAGGTAAGTTATCGCATTTTGCCACAGAGCGTCCATTGAATGCCCAAGAGAAGAAGGGGGCCCCTTCGAGATTCATGCACATCAGTGTTTCTAGCTGAGTATCATGGTCGACCGATTCCGGAATAGCTAAGTTAGTGGAAAGCCGCTCGGCAATTACCGTAACCTCGCACTTGGTCACTCCCAGCCAGCACACTCAAACAAAGCCAGACGACCAGCCATGCGAGTACCCTATTTCCTTGCCCTCACCCTACCGCTCCTAGTATCAGCCTCGCTTGACGACCAAATCGTATTCCCAGAATCCTCACCAGCAATGGCCAAAGGATCGTCCAAGGACCCGGTTTTCACGCCGCTGACAACCAACCAGCCCACATTGGCAGACCTGCTCACCATCGAGTCGTCCGCGAGCATATACTTCTCCTACGCACGAGAGACGGAGTTTGCGGAGGACTTTTTGACGCCAGACCAACAGCTGACGTTGCTCGTGCCCACGAACAAGGCTGTAATGGCTCTTGCAAGGAAACCGTAAGCATTTTCCAAGAATTCGCGTTCGCTCATCAAATTGGTATAACTATCCTCTGGCATTGTACATGTAGACATCAAGGACCCGCACCTACCGAGCCAGAGATTCATATGTCGGAACAGCAATATGACGAACAGTCGAAGCGTAACGTCGAGCGATGGGTTGCAGCCCATATCATCTCAGTTAGTCTCGACTTATCAACCATACATTTTGATGCACTTAACTGGTGGAATTATCAGTCTCGTGTCTCACTGTCTGATCTACCGGTGACATATGATACGATGCTCGGCGGCAAGTCTGTCACCTTTTCCCCTATTTCGGCCAGCACGAAGCACTCCCCCGAATGGTCACGAGTCACCCTCGAGGACGGTGCACACATTATCGGAATGAAGGAGGTAGGAGTCTATTTACTATGGACTTGTCATCGGCCAATGACTTTTCTATAGGGATCAAACGGGGTTATCTACGTGATCGACGGTACAGTCAATCCCAATTGAATGCTCGTGGTATGAGTGTCTGTAGGATATCTATAGTGAAGTAGTAGCACAATTTTAATCCCAGCAAAGTCTTTTGGAACCATCCGCAGTGCAGCCAGCCGGTGGCCGCCCTGCATAGCTAGGGGGTGCAACCTGTAAATCTAACTCACCGACAGCTCTGGAAAATGCAAGATCACAACGCCCCCGTTCGCCAACCCAATCGCGATCCTATTCTTCCATGATGCCCTCGCCTTAGCAGGCGACATATTCGGCAACAAAGTCAGCGCGTCGTTCGTCGTCCCGTCTACAATCCACTTCCCCTCCAACACAAGCGGCCCCTCCCTCGCATAATGGTTCGGATGATCCGCAGGGGTGGCCATCAGAGGTTCCCTGCTCTCCATGTCCCACGCAAAGACAGCGCCATCCCTATCAGCTGCTAAAATCCTCCCCCCTTCGTCGTCAAACGCGACCGCATACACGTCCCGCTCCAGCCAAAGCGGGTCGATCAGCTCTCGCCCACTCTTCGCGCACCACATACGAACGGTCTTGTCAAGTCCGCCCGACACGATTCGTTTCCCATCTGCCGAGAACGCAAGGTGGGACACAAGACTTTTGTGGCGTTTCTGTGCACCCATGCTCCCCACGCTCTCCACGTCCCACACACGCACCGTCGCATCCTGGGAGCCGGTCACGATCCTTTTCCCGTCGCGCGAGAAAACGACGCAGCGCACGGCGAGACGGTGTTGTCGGACAAGATGCGACAACTCAGTGCCCGTCGAGAGATCCCAGAGGCGCACAGTCGTATCTTTGGAGGCCGAAGCGAGGAGAGTTCCGCAGGGCGAGACAGCAAGCGAGTAGATGTCGCTGTTGTGTCCTGTGAGGGTGAACGGAGCGGATTCTAGGTCCGCCGTGGGGCGGTAGACCAAGGTGCCCTTGTCTGCATCCCAGATGCGGATCGTCCGGTCGTCCGAGCCAGAGATGATCCTGCTTCCATCTGGTGTGTACACGAGGGAGGTAACTCCACCACCTTGGTGCTTTATCCGAGGGATGGCCTCCTCGCCTGTCATCGCGTCCCATATACGGATGGACCTATCCCGGGAGCCAGACACAAAGCGCGTGCCAACCGGTGAAAAAGCAAGAGCCAGGATGGACTTCTGATGTCCTGTCAGCGGTCCATGCACTATTGAGAAAGTGTTTGTGTCCCAGACCACGATAGATTTATCTTTTGACGCAGATACCAGCATACTTCCATCGTTGGAAAACACAAGCCCATACACCGCCCCTTGGTGTCCTTGCATGATGTTCAACACTTCCTTCCCCGATAACGCGTCCCATAGCCTCACTGATCCATCGCTTGATCCCGATGCAATGCGCTGGTTATCTGGGGAGAACGCGATGACCGTGATGTTGCCTCCACCCATCGGTTTCGTAACGAGCTCTCCGGACGTCGAGTCCCAAACGGAAATGCTACGCGTGTTTGTGGAAGCGATGTGTTGGCCATCGGCTGAGGGGGAGAGCGAGACGACATTGCCTCCTGGCCAACCAAATTCGATGAGGAGGGGTGCCCAGTGTTGTCGGAAACCTCCCGATACGTACGGAAGGTAGGGGTCGTCTTTGAATGTCTGGAACACAACGGAAGCAGTTGGGGTGAACGGGAGTGCACTTTGGTAAACGAGGAGGGGGTGCTGTTCGTAGACATGGGCATATGCCTGGCAGAAACGAACGGCATCTTTGGCGAATGAGCGAAGGCCTTCTTCCTCAGTGTAGTTTGTCTGCTCTAGGTCAAAGATTGATGGCAGAGGAAATAGTGTCCACACTCACATCAAGCCATTCCTTTAATCGTATCATTGAACCAATTGTCTGCCTCGCCTTCTTCATCACTGTCATCACCTCGATCCAATGGAGGAAGTGCTTGTGCAGAAAGTTGTAGATCTCCTGTGCCACTGACCGCTCACTACCAGCCTCCGAATTGCACAGGTGGTCGACCCAATATCTAGCCGGGTACGTGACATCCTCTGGGAGTTCCTGCATTACAACCGACATCGATGTCGACAGCTTCAACCCACACATATTCTTCTTCAGAACCAATCCCAACCGAGCGATACACAGTCTCGCGACTCTCAAATGATGCGCCGGCCGATCTATAAACCACGCATCCCTCCCACACCTTCTCCTCTCCGTAATAAAATCTGCGAAACTAGGATGCATGACACAAATAGGCTTATCTTCCGCCCATTGCAGCACGGTCCCTAAATGCCTAATCGTATGCAAGCAGGGCCTTTTCTTTTTCTTGCCCTCGATATCGGCATTTAGTAGATCGATCGTCTTGGCTGTGAGGGGGCTCTCAGAGACGATTACTATGCCTAAGATCTCCCGGAAGTCGGCCCCGAAAGCGTCGTCTTCCCATTTACCCGCCGATTCGAGCGCGGTGGTGTAAATCCCGTCGAGTGCCGCTTCAGCGTCTGCGTAAAGTGCCGTATGTACAAGCTGGGAGAGTCGTTCCTCTGGGTCCTGGCCATTCTCGATATACCGACACGCCGTGGAAGCCCACACGAACAGCCCCGAGGCCCGCAGTGCGAGGCCATTTATCCGTGCCTGGCCAGGCCAATCCGGGGGGAGACCCAAAAACTCGTTCTGCAGCCGAATATCGGTCATCCGGTGGTGAATGTACGTCTGGACGTCCTGCTCGTTCGCGGTGGACTTGAGGTCGATTTCGTGGGCCAGGATGTTGGGATGGGCAGTGAACACGCTGTAGATGTCCTTCTCTGCGCGGCTCGTGATGAAGATGCGTATGGTGGACGGAAGGCGTGGGCTTTCGGTTGCGATGACCTTGAGGAGCTCCTCGCGTGCGCCTGAGCACCCGCATTCATCAAGGGCGTCGATAACGACGACGATGGGGCCTTCTCGGAGACAGTGCTCGAGGCTGGAGAGTGGCTCTACGAGCAGTTTTTGGAACTGCCAGCGAAGTGGTGCTTGTCTGATGCTTGGTACATCCTCGATGACCTTCGAGATGGCACTGCCGATGCGATGGTCAAACTCCCCGAGCTGATACGCTAACGTGCGGATGAGCACCGCCGGATCGTTCCGAGCTGCGACGCCGCGCGTGAAGAAGACGAATGAACCGAGACGACGGAGGTTTCGGAACATGTTGGCCACCGATGTTGTGATCGCACTCTTGCCCGATCCAGGAAAGCCATGGAGCCAGAAGACATTGTTTTTTAGAGTAGGCATGGAAGCCCATTCGAAGATTTTAGTAATGAAATCCATGCGTGTCTCTGGGAGACACTCGGGTCGTGAGGAGCCATCCATGTCGGCAGGACCGAGCTTCATTAAGGACTGTCCACTGACTGGATGGGGGGTCATTAGCGATGTCAATTTATACAAGTGAATGCCCCTGACGTAGTCTATTGACGGCCGCGTCGATGCGGAAGCAGACAAGTGAAGTTTGTATCGAGACACCTGTCTCCAAGGACTGCCTGAGTGCAGTGAAGCTTTGCATAAACTGGGTGATCTGGCGGTCCATCCAAGCACCGGATATCAACACTTCTGTAACGGTAATATCTGGGAACCGAAGCAAGCGAAACGGAGACAATCGTACCTCCGAAGCCATGGCCACTGCATTCGCGGATGAACATGATGCATTCGACAGTTTGTGACAGCAAGTCACGGATGATTTGTTCGAGAGCAGGAATCTTTTCTGGGAAAGACTTGATGTCCTCAACAAAAAAATAAGAGTCCCTCATCAGGCCACTTAGGTCACCGAGCCTCGCGTCTCGGTCGACTTGCCCTGCGACGATCTGAACATAATGTTAGGGAATTTGGAGGAAATAACGATAACCAGTCGGTACCTGGTAGAAGCAAGTCACCATCCTCCACGTCACATAGACGTATGGGTGTATCTGTCGAATAACCTTGTCAGCCCCGATAGGTGCGCTCGTCTGTCGTCATACCTGAGTAACAGCATCACCGACCGCCATGAATACCTCAAGCTTCGTGACAATTTCAGCCAGACATGCTCTAATGCTTGGGACATGCGGCTGCGTTACTGCTTCAAGGAGGCTCCCTGTGTCACGTAGACGAATGATGAGTCGCCAATCTGCATTGCTCTCCGACGCTTGACTCATATGCCTCTCGACGTATGGTTGGAGGAGGAGCGAGATATCTTCATCCTGGCCTACGAACAGAGTCTATGTTCAGCATCTCAACAAGCCATAAGCAGGCTATTGCATGCCTTTTCGAGTTTCTAAGAGGACTGATACTTGGGCCTCCGCGAACGCTAATGACTGTGGCTGGCGCAGCAACACCCTTCGTTTCAGTTCAAATCGGAGGACCGCCTCTGGCCCCACAGGGCTAAGTTGTCATGAGCGGGACAAGACATCTTGAGGAATGAAAAGGAGGCACACACAAATAAAACCGATCTCCCCATTCATAATGCCCGGGTCTCTTCGTTGAACTGGTATGTCCAACACTTGGCCGTCCGTCGACGTGGATTTGGACGAAACACTTGGACCATTGGCTTGTAAGGGCTGGTAACTCGGCCCTGATGACTGTGGTGGGAGTGGATCGAACTCAGGTTTGTGTGAACGGTGAGAGCATAAAAGGACCCACTGCGCAGATCAATATTCATCACCTGGGCAAGTTGTCACGGACCAAGTGCCAGATTGAAGACTGGCAGAGCTATGGCAATCGATAGAGCACGGGAAACCCGCAGCAGCCTTGAGGCACGCAGTGCAACTGGAAGATGTTCGAATTTGCAAAGTTGAAGACCTTAGGCCACCTTGTCTGGTCAACGCAACGATGCACCGTGAGCACGTGAGCTTTCAATACCTGGTGAGCGTTACGTTGGGCGTTGATTGGTCGACCAGTAGATGATCGATTACTGCTGCATCCAAATGGTACAGTGCACCAGGCAATTACAGTAGCAAGTGGGACTGAATTTTGATGTGTGGCACGTCTTAGGTAAAAGGACGCGAAATCTATATATAGTCGAATCCACCTAAACACATTTGTTAATTGCCCACATTCAGACCGCCATCAAGGCGTACTGTATGTCCATCTGTCGACTCCATGTCAACCCGCCTTCACTGTCGTAATGTCTAACCAACTGCCTGAGGACTTTCAAAAGCTCCAGGTGAATTGTTCTACCTGTCGCCAGTGATTTGGAGCTAATGAGCGCATCAGGTCACCGATAGAGCTGAACAAGGCGAATCATTTCACGGTCGCTCCAAGTTGGAGCCCCAGGCTCTAAAGAACAAACCGTGGCAGCGATCCGCCCCCATGGAACTAGAGCTACCCACTCATCACAGACGCAGACTACAATTCTATGACTATCCTGTCAACTGGGACTGGCTCAGGGGTGTTGGCGACCGCAAAATGAAGCCGAAAGATCGCCCATTCGCAGATGACACTTGTCTGATTGCATACGCCATGCAGTTGTTCCGCTTTTTCACCAGGATCACCACCTTGAAGTACGAATACGTGCGCAATCCTGGCGACGCTCCGCCTGATTGTGTCAACGCCGACAACGAGGTGTTGATCGTGTCGACATGCAGTATCGGTCCGCCAAGGTGGTGGGAGGATGCGGAAATATTGAATCTTCTCCTGCTCAACCAAACAGCCAAGTTCTAAACTGGAACGTTGCGCTCTGTTCAAAGTCCAGGTGTCTCAAGCTACCACAACGCGAAGGTATCGTTGAAGCCACTGCAATGGGACGCTACACTCTCATGGGACGACTGGAACTTGAAGGAAGTTGCCTGCATTGAACATTCCTCAGTGCGCTCGGGGGGTTCGATTCTTGTTCTTGACCGCATACTCTGCCTACCCTACCTTTCGCCATTGTCCGCGGTCACGCCGACATGGAGACAGTCAAAGGAAATTTGCATTGGTGTCCAAAGACTGCTCGAGTGCAGGGAAGCTTTGCAAAACCGAGGTTCATCTACATTCTTCTCTCGAACTCAGTCAGCGCAATTAGGGCCGCGGCGAGTATACGTAGACAGTTGTGCATTTCACATACAATTGATAATCAGCTGGGTCAACCGAGACGATGATCATCCTCATATCCACACCCCCGCATATACATCTCAGGCTTAACCCCTTATCACCACTACTTCCAGATGTCAGCATTTATTTTTTTGAGATTCTCCACGATGGCCTGAAACGCGTCCATGAAAATGCCCTCTGAATCCAAAAGTTGAAACTCCTGATCGGGTAGGTCGGGTTGATGGGGTAGTATTACTGTCGCATTTGGCAACTCCAATGTTTCGGGTTCAGAATCGTCCGAATCAGGGTCGAATTGTGGCAAGTCGTCGGAATTATGGTAGGTTGGGTCGCGTTCTTCTGACCACGAGCGAGGGCCATTGTTGTCCCTCTTGATCACGGAATATCTCCATCGGTCTCCAAATGCCATGATGGCACCGAGAGCTTTGAGGCTCTCGTCCTCGCGGAAAGCATGTCGGGCCTGGGCATGGGCTTGGTCCACAATCTTTTCGAATGCCCTTACTGAATTGATCGCGAACTTTGGCTTTATTTCCACGATGAGGATGACGCGGTGAGCATGCAACTTCGGCAGAGTGCCATCGGAAAAAGGCGACACCGCAAAGTGCAACACCTCTACTATGTCGGGAACTCTGGTCGAGCGTCGTGGGATAACTGTGGTACGGGAATCGGTTTTGGAGGGAGTCTTGGGAGTCTTTGGAGAGACAAGATCACGAGACACTGGCAGGGCAGATTCAGCTTGGGCAAATGAAACCGTTCTGCGGGACGCAGGGACAAGGAGAATGGGGTCAGGTGAACTGGAGATGCTGCCAACTTGAAACCTTGGGCCGCGTGACGGAGGCTGGACTACCGGCGCAGTGGACGGGTCTCGCGACACTACTGATACTGACTCTTCGTCATCCGACTCGGAGGCAGCGTCGTCATACGTGTCGTAAGTAGCAACTAGCGAATATTGGGGCATTGCAGAACAAGCCATGGTAGTTGTATTACAACCACGGAACAAGTAGTCATTTAGGGCCATGTGCCAAACACCATACCATTTCATTTCCCTATGGTCTTTGAGCGCCGCGGCGACGAGAAGGGAGAACGGAAGGTCAGCAGCAGAGAGTTTCCAACGCGTACGGGAGCGCAACCCAGGCCCAGCAGTGGGAGACCCGGATGCTACTGCGGGGAGGATCAATGGCGAGCGAGAGGAGATGAAGACGGAGATGGTACGTACATTGACCTTCATAAGAGTCATGTGATGGTCTTTGACGCTTCGACATCGATTATCAGCAGTACTAATATTCAAGTTGGAGACTGAGAAATGTGATGAAGTATGAGAAATGTCACACTAGCTGCAAAGCAGCTTTATAGTCCGGGCTCCTAGTGCTAGTGCTACTAGTGGCGGGACTAAACAAAGGCGACTGGATAGGTCAACAATAAGGAGGCTGCTTGTGGGCCTAACGACCAGACCCACCACCGAAATGCAGAAAACAATGACTGCCACACGACGTCCACAAGGCTAGGGGAGACATATGCATGTGGACCACGCTGTGATCGATATCAGTGGAACTTGTGGCGAAATTTAACCAGATAATTTTCATTGTCCTCCCACAAGGATAGCATCTGAATCAAATTCCTGTTTAGGAAGGCATTGCCCACATTCAAACTATAAGAAGACCCATCAAAGGCGTTTGTCCATCTATCAACACGCGTCGACTGTCGTCATGTCTACCCAACTGCCCGAGGACTTTCAAAAGCTCCAGGTGAATTGTTCTGCCTGTCGCCAGTGATTTGGAGCTAATGAGCGCATCAGGTCACCGATGGAGCTGAACAAGGCGAATCATTTCACGGTCGCTCCAAGTTGGAGCCTGAGGCTCTAAAGAACAAACCGTGGCAGCGATCCGCCCCCATGGAACTAGAGCTACCCACTCATCACAGACGCAGACTCCAATTCTACGGTTTTCCTGTCAATCGCGACTGGCTCAGAGGTGTTGGCGACCGCAAGATGAAGCCCGAAGATCGCCCATTCGCAGATGACACTTGTCTGATTGCATACGCCATGCAGTTGTTCCGCTTTTTCACCAGGATCACCACCTTGAAGTACGAATACGTGCGCAATCCTGGCGACGCTCCGCCTGATTGCGTCAACGCCGACAACGAGGTGTTGATCGTGTCGATATGCAGTAATCTAAAGGACGAATATCGAACCCGCCCCCCACAGAGAAATGTAGACCGTTTGCAAGAGATCCTGAAGGCAGGTCCGCCAAGGTGGTGGGAGGATGCGGAAATGGATGCATATGTAAAACCCAAGTGAGAGGCATATTGTTCTTATAACAGGAGAAAATACGTAGTGGGGAATTCTATGCCGCTCAACAACGCTCAATACAAGTTCCTTGACTTAGCTTCAATAATAGCGAAGTGTCTGCGTCGGGTCTCTGCGCAGAGTCCAGCATAGGTTTCACTGGCACGTCTGTCACCCAGTGTCAAAACACCAAATATTTTATAGTGCTTAGTAAACAAGACGCCCATTATGGCATTACCCAAGGACGACATAAAAAATCTGCATTTGTAAGATACGTACCCATAGACCAACGGACTCAGACATCAGATAGGCCCTCCATGCTATATGTAGCTATCTCTAGCGCTAACATCATCTGGAACTAATATTGGCATTGTCCCCTCCACGGATATGTCGTCAAGAAGTGCACCGTGCATACAGCAAGTTGTGAAAGAAACTTCACATTTCAAACGATGCTCGACGCTCTCGACGGCCCTGCCGTATGTCGTCCATTCTCACTCCCCGAACTCGAGTCTCCGCCTGTCCCAGCAGACGAAACAGACCCTGCCCGTCTCTTCTTCGTCCTCTTTCCGCTCCCGAGCCTCCCACCCGAGCCTCCGCGTCCGCTCCCATGTCCTCCACCCCCACTCCCACTCCTGTTGTCTCTGACGCGCCGACTCACCTTCTCCACAAGTGCCTCCGGATTCGAAAAGTACCTCTCCTTCCCGCCCCAAATCGGCCAGAGCACGAAAACTAGGATGACGAAGCAGCCGACGCCTATTATGATGAGCGTGTTTCGGTAGGTCGAAGTGAAGATGACATCGAAGAGGGCGACGATGAAGAACACCATGCTGAGAGAAACATGCGAGAATTTAGGACCTGAGGATGGAAGGATGACAGAGCTTACCTCCATAAGAGAAGTCCGTAAGGTACGCTATACATGATGGCCAGATGGTCAATGCCGATTAACGTCGAGGTCAAACCTTCCAGAAACGACACCTACGTGCACGTACGGAAGTGATCGATTTCGACGGCGGAGGTAAGCCTTGAACATTAAGACGTAACAAAGGACATAAACTGACCGTATCAGCTGCTGAACCGTATCCAGTCCGCTGGCTCTGACTAGTAAGAATCACGGATGCGACGAGCGACCCGATCGTACATAATATAGACATGTATGTGGCGACCACGGAAACTGGCGGTGGATTGGAAGTGGGACTTGAAGTTTCGACGCCAGGAACAGCGAGGAAGCTGACATCGACGGCAAGCATCACTGTTGACTGGGGTGCAGTAGTAGTAAGACCGGACTGCAGCAGTATTGATGACGCCAGCAGAAAGGTACCCACATAGATAGTAAAGCCAGCCCACTCATTATTCACATTCGCAACAAACGCCTTCCACCTCGGCTGATTCACAGTCCGGTCTACCCACAGGCGTTGCAGGCCTTCCGAGTGTACTGCAGGTGCGCCGAAGAAGATCCAATTGACGATGCGGAGGACGACAGACGTTCGAGACCGTTCGCGAGCTGTTTCGTAAATGGATTGATCGACGTCGAGACGGGCACCTAGTTGGCCATGAAAGTTGAAAAAGTGGACGCGGGCTATATATACGGAGTCGCAGGTGAATGGTGAGCGCAAGTTTGCAAGACAAGGGACGACGCACTGAACATCCGCATGAAACGAGCTAGATATATCTGTCAGGCTATCTCTCGGGCCAAAAGACATGGAAAGGAAAGTGACTCACCGACGACGCACATCAAATGATCATTTTTCTGCCCAATGGCACCTAAAATTTTGTCTCAGACAATACAACCTAGATTGCGGATCGACCAGTTATATATTTCTTAACCTTCAAGCACGTTCACGATATCCATCATCTTCGCTAGTTCATCCGTCTCGAAAGGCGCTAGAGAGGTATCTGAAGTGACTTTCTCTGCAGATTGTGCCACGGTCAACAGAGCTCTAGTTGATATATGATGCTAGAAAGCTCACCAGCATTGGCGTGGACAATGACGCCCCTCAGTTCGTAGAAAAGATCTTGCTCAAAGACTCTATTATAGGGATACAGCTCACAGTGGAACCTGTTACCATTCATCACTTCCTTTCGCTCTCTGTTCAAAGTATATCCTGAGATCAAGATTAAGGCCGTGCAGAAAGAAACGAAGACACAGACAACTCACTGGCTCACCAGTACTGCATTTCCAGTGCACACTCTACTGACACGTCAGCAAAGGGCCCTAAACGATATTTCAGACGTACTAATATGTGTCTGCTCCTTCACACCCTTTACGTTTCCATACATGTCCTTCGGATTGAAGGGATGCAACCAGAATAACATCCGTTTGCTCTTATCCACGAGGTAATACATACATTGTTTCTGCCTCGTCGCCTCGTCCCTTCCAGGCTTCAACTCAAGAACGATTTCGATGACATCGTTGGGGAGGACGATTTTGTATTGAGCGGCCAGGGTGGTGATGTTTGTATAACAACTGTCGATGGATTTGTAATTCTTGGTACGCCGAATGTCGCAATCGGTGAATATGTGCTTCAAGTCCCATCAGGTTACGAACAAATGTATATGGAAGACAGAGGGACGGGCTCACTCGTTCGGTATGATAGAAGTACAGCGCACCCTCTGGGTGCACACACGACCGCCAGTGTCTCCTGGTTGGATCTCTGGGACTAAGATCCACGGAAATTTCAATACATGGACACCATGACCAGCCTCAAACGTCACTCACTCCTTAAACTCTCGCTGAAGTGCTGGGATCCCAGGAGGTTGATCAGACATTTTCCTTTACACAACATCGTAAGTGCACCCCATCCGAGAGCTCCGCAGACATGATATGACATACACCAAGATCCCTCTATCGTACCTATTGACCTGGCTGGCTCCGAACGGTACCAGCATACGCTCTCGTGCGGGGGTCCTACCGCCCTGTGACAATGCGGTCGCCGTGGACGGACCTGGATTAGACGGAGGGTATCCATCAGCAGATATCGGCTGGTGCACCGTGAAAGTAGGGGTAGGCATAGGCATATGGGGCGGCGTGATCGTAGATCCCACACTGTTCGCGGAGACCTGCATGCTTGACGAGTCAGAACTGTACCCACTTTGCACAGAGTGGGGGCGAATCATCTGTGTGCCATAGTGTGGATGGAGCGCGGAGGGGGGTGATGCAGGTGGTTGAACCCCTACAGCAATCGAAGTTTGAGAACTCGAACTGGAGTTCCTAGCTGGGTCTGGATCCCTTGTCACTGAGATGGAGGGAGCATGACTCGCTGCAATAGTGCATGGCTCCGCTGGATAGTCCGCAGAGGATTGAGTCACGGAAGACGGATGATTGGTCGGGCGAACGCCACACGCATGGCGGAACAAGTTCACGAGAAGGAAGATAGGTTGGCGAAGCTTGTTCCCTACAAATCTCAAGAGCCAATGCAGAAATTTAAGCAATGGGTTAGAGCCGAGGCTGGCCATAGACCCCAGTTTGAACAGGCGAGAAGGTCGTTTGCAAGGGTGTCAAGGCAGGGTGTGATAGGAAATTGGAAACATGAGGCAAGGGATATTCAAATCACAGTGTACTGAGCACGATTGGCGCCTTACCATGCCTGACAACAATATAAACAACATCATCAAATGGACCCATAAGGATACACAACGCCAAAATGCGTACACAAGGTTAGGCTCGGGAAAAAATATACCGTGTGACATATCAGGCAGCCCACCTAGATTTGCCCAACAATATCACAACTTGAAGTATCACAACCTGAGGCTTCTGTCGTATCGTCTATCCGTACGAAACTGTTATCACAAGAGGATCAAGCAAGATTGGGAGCACTCAGCACATTCAGGCATGTCCAATTACACTTAGATACGGACGAGTGTTGACCTTGGCGTGTAGAATATTATGGGACTGTGACACTTCTGACACTTCTGTTCCAAGATTCAATATTCAATATTCAACTCGGATGCGTGGATGTAAAAATAATTTTCATGTTGATGACTGATCTCCTTGCTGGGTTCTAGGTAGGTGAACTGGAGGTACAAAACCTACACACTAAACATTGTATGATACAGCCTGCCCGCCTATTGCCCGCTTTGAAAGTTTCTGTAATTCCAGCGAGTACTGGTGGTCTCGCACAGCCAGGGAGCATCGTCATCAACGCTGGAGACCTATTGGCTCGCTGGAGTAACGACATCCTTCGAGCTACCCTTCACGGGGTAGTAGCCCCTCCCGTCCCGAAGGTCAGCAACACGGAAGGTATAACTCTTACTCGTCAATCAATCGCTTTCTTCTGCAACCCGAACTTCGATGCGGCCATGGGAGTCGTTGCTAACGGTCAGTGCGACCAGCCCGAGCCAATACAAGGACATCACGAGCGAGGAATACATAACTGTAGGAATGACCATTACCCCAGAATGCTAGTCATTAACTGAGAGACATGCTGCCCTTCGCGGGCGGTGTATATCATGGAATGCACAATGTGGCGAATGTAATAAGTAAAGGGGAGCTTTGATGCAGATGCACGGCGAAACATAGCAATGTATTGGTCCTTGCAGAAATGGAACAAACTAACTGTGCCCCCTCCCCCCCTCTTCCGTACCCAAACTATCTCATCCATAAACTAAACACCGCCATGATCTGCCTCGTCCTTCCCACCAGCAGCCCCGAAACGGGAAAGGACCCAATTTCCGCCCCATATCGGCCAGAGCCCGAAGACGACAATCGGCAGGCAGACAAGACCTATAAGGATGCGTGTAGAGAAGTAAGCTGAGCTGAAGATGAAATCAAAGAGGGCGACAATGTAGGCCACCATCCTTGAAGTGCGGATAATCAGAACACAGAGTAGGGACACGAAAGAGACGTACGCACCCCCACATAAGAAGCCCATAGGGTACGCTATACATAATAGCCAGGTGGTCGATGCCAATCAACGTCGAAGTCATCGCTGCCATGTACGACGCCTGACAACTCCTTCTAGAGCTAGTGACGAAGTAAAGACAGATAACCTTACCGTCGCATCAGCTGTGCCGTATCCTGTCCGTCGACTCTGGCTAGAAAGGACGATAGACGCTACCAGTGACCCAATAGTACATAGTATAGACACGTATATGGCGACCACGCCAACTGGCTGTGGGCCCGAATTCGGATACTGGGGTTCCACGCCAGGAACAGCCAGGAAGCTGACATCAACCGCAAGCATCACTGTTGACTGTACGCAAAGCTGGAGTAACACGCCCCAAAGTAAACGAAGATAAAGACCTACGTAAATCGTGAACCCCGCCCACTGGGTATTCATATTTGTAATGAACGCCTTCCACCTCGGTTGATTCACAGTTCGGTCCACCCATACACCTCGGAGGTCCTCCAAGTGCACTGCGGGCGCGCCGAAAAGCACTGGGTTGATGATGCGCAGAATAACAGAGGTGCGTGTGCGATCATCCTGTGTTTCGTAGATAGACTGGTCGGCATCGAGACGGGCATTGATTTGGCCGTGAAAGTTCAAGAAATGAACTTGTGCTGCACAGAAAAAAGGGGCCATGTACTTGGTGATCGGGTGAGTTCAACTTAAGGGAAGAGACCACATACTGAACATGCGCATGAAGCGAGCTGAACATGTTCGTCAGTGTCCTTCTCAGGCCAGAAGGGGAGAAGGAAGGTTACTACCCATGACACACATCGAGTACTCATCTTTCTTCCCAATAGAGTCTGCATGTCGTCTCAGAAAGCGGGACTTAGACGGCAGACATCCCTCACCTCGAAGGTCGTTCATGATGTCCATCATTTTCGAGAGTTCATCTGGCTCAAACGGTGCTAATGACGTATCTGACGTGATTTTGTCTGCAAGATACCATTCGAATTAAGAAAGCCGCGCCACGAGAGGGGTGGGTGAGGCAGTTTACCAGCGTTGGCATGTAGGATGATACCCCGCAACTTGAAGAAAACTGTTTCGTCGAAGGCTCGGTTGTAAGGATACAGCTCACAATGCGTCCTGTTCATTCGTTTGTTTCCGTTCCCGATGCTGAGTCAAAGCTATGGCGAGGTTAATAACACACGGGACGTAAGCAAATTGTGAGCAGCTTACCGACACACCAGTACTGTACCTGCAGCGCACACTCTACTCATAGATGAGCAAAAAAAATCCGAAACAGGGTTTCGAACGCACTGATATGCAATCTCTCCTTCACACCCGTGACATTCCCATATATTTCCGTTGGAGAAAAGCTCTGCAACCAGAACAACAACTGTTCCTTCTTATCAACGAGGTAGTACCTGCACCTCGTCACTATCCCCTGTTTTGGGGTCAACTGAAGGGTAATTTCGATGTTGTCGTCGGGCAGAACGATGCCGTAGTCAGTGGCGCTGTGGACGAGGTGATCAAACCAGTACTCGACATCCTTGCAATTCTGTGCAATGCGGAGGTCGGAGTCGGTGAATATGCGCTTGAGTAAGTGAAGTAGTCAGATTACATGAAGGAGGTTGGGGGCGTGGAAGCATTGCACTCACCCTATGGGTATCATAGAAGTACAACGCCCCTTCTGGATGGACGCACGACTTCCATGACGAGGTCTTGCTTGCAACTTTGGGCCTAGAAGCCACATAAGAATTGAATCACGGCACAGGAAAACCATGCCTCACTCACCCCTCAAAGGTTCTTTTGTTAGGTTCGATCGGCTTGATCGCATGCATAGGGTGCGCGTACCGTACTTTCCTTTGCACGGAATCATACATTTACCTACCACGGAGTTCCGAAGATCATTATAACGCACGTTATTCCCTGTCTATTATACCTGTCGATCTGGCTCGCTCCGAATGGGATGAGATCAGGTTTCTGGGCAGATGTCGAATTAGCCTGTGACAATATGGTATCATTGGAGAACATTGCGTTCGACGGGGGATATTCATTGGCGGTCGGTGGCTCATTAACAGGAACAGGTCGATTTTGTGTATGCATACTGGGCGATGTCATTGTAGAGGATCCTGTTGCGACGCTGGAGGTGGGTAGATCGGGGGCTCCGAATCGGGCTACAACTTGAACATTCGGGTTCCCTGAGACTGAAGCGGGCGTTGAAGCAGAGTCTGGGACGACTGCCATCGAGACGGTGGATGGACGAGTGGCTACAATAGTAGAATGGCACCCCGTAGCCTGGTCAATTGCAAAGGACGGACTTGAGCTGCCACTGGCAGTGGATGAGTGAAAGCCGCATAGCCAACATAGTAGCTTCGCAAGGTAGGAGTAGGATCGCTGAAGCCTCCTTGCCACCAACCTCAGTAGCCATGAAAGGAATATCGATGGAGCCGTGGCACGAAGGCCGGTCATGGTTTCAGCAGGGCAGTAATCTTGCAGGTCGTTTCGGATTCTTGTCGAAAGCAGACTATGGCATATCGCACGCTTTAGACTGCAGGCAAGTAGTCTGGTGACCAGATGCGTAATACGAGGCAAGCGTCTATTGCCAGTGCCAGCAGGCAAAGCGCTTAGTAGTTCAGTAATAGAAAACTCGAGGAATTACTGTCATCATTCGACACTACGGTGTGTCTAGAGGAGACCAACTTCAGGACGAACTTGAAGGCGCCAACCATCGCTCAAGCAGCACTACCCAAATGTCACACTCATCAGATCCGATAGCACACCACTTAGAATCAGACATCGTGCCCGCCACCCTCCAACGAGCAACATTACGTCTAAGCTTTCCTCCCTCTTATGTCGTCGTTGGCGTCTATAGATTATTCACCGACAGGTCTCTCTACAAACCTGCATGGGATAAGTGCAAACATGGTGCACGACGAGGTCTCATTGTCGGTTTCGTATGGGTTCGTCACTAGTGTTCATGAAGTTACTTTCGACTGACATATCCGCCCATCCCCGAAGACATGTCTGACGTACAGGATTCAACGACGCATCGTACGGGCCCTCATCAACAACCCAACTTCTCTGTTTTCATTCAGCTACATTACTCGCCTTTCTCACACCGCCGCAGACCTCTCCGACGAGACGTTTCTTGGCTTCAAACTACCCTTCAACATATCCACCTGTGCGTTTCCCCGCATCTTTTGTGTCGTCATTCCCTTGCGCAGCTGTATCTGCTCACGGGCTCCACTTAGACATAACGATTCTGCTCCTTGGCGCCCAGGTCACTTCCATTATCACCTTCTTCCTCTCTCGGAATATCCGGATTGCCCGTCAACGTGCATGGGATCAAACAGTCGCCTCCCGCGGTAAAGGACCTGACTTCTGGCAGCCTTATGTTGAAGAGTGGGACCTGCCGCCCGTCGTAGAAGAAGAATTGAGTGCGCGCATGAGCAATGCAATGGGAATATGGATTGTAGGGGTGGCCATCAAGAAAGGTCCGTGAACATCACAGTTGTTGTTACTGTGATACTTAATGGTGTCTTGGTGTAGTGCTCTTGCTCCCGTTGTCTCTCTATCCCTTCGTGGGTACGTTCGTGGCTGCAGGTTTAAAAGCCATGGGTACGGCACAGCACCTACATAAACCGGTATGCCGTGCTTCCCTCTGCCCGCCGTGGTCCATTATCACTATATGATCCTTTGCCTATTCACAGTATTTTAAAGCAAAAAACATGACTTCGCATCAAGCTGCTGTGTTCATCGAGGAGCGAAAGTGGGACTACAGATGTGTGTAACCTGTCATCGTTTCCGTCATCACACCTTTGGAGTATGAGCCATTCCTCATGCCCTACTGACCCGATCCTCCCCCCAGTGTTCGGCTTCACAGCTGCCCTCTTGGAAGGCATCCCTGTCGTGGGACTTGCATTCACCATCTCGAACAGGATAGGTGCAGCCATGTGGGCACACGGTACGTTTGACCATCATTGTCACTCGACTTGGCTCCAGCCTTAACACCAAGTGCTAATGCCACCGTTGTAGACCTGGAAAAACGTCAACACTACATTGCTGCACAGAAATCGGGTGGCCGGAATACAACTGCGACCGACCAAGAATGAATCGGTAGATGCCTGGCGAAATACAAGTAGTCCCTCGAGGCGAACTACTCAGTACATAATCCTCGGCTACAGTTCGTTTGACTGTTGTCAAACGTAGCACGAAGTCGTGCAGTTACATGTGTTTTGTAACCTTGTCGGTGATTGTTCTGGTAATAATACCAGTAGACTTTGCACACATCGCATCCCAATCAATTCATTAAATAATATACTCTATATGGATAAGGTGTGGCGAAACAATGGTGAGCATGAGAGGACGACGTGTGAAGCAGCGATGAAGTCTACGTCTTCTTCTTCTTGTTCGACTTCTTGGGTGCGGGTGCAGCAACGGGCGTAGGTGACCTTGAATCCTTGACATCCTCATCCTTCTGGGCTTCTTCGATGCCTCGTTTCTGCAAAGGGCGTCAAATGAGTATGCCGATCCTCGAATAAAGCTCGAAACGAGCTCGAACACTCACCTTTCCCCTTGCTCCCTTCGTCTTTATCTCCTGCTGGGCTTGAGCCTCCGCCTCCTTCTCGATCATAGTCAGCAATGTATTGCACCTCCTCTGGAGCTCCTGTACCGAACGACTCTTGAAGAACCAATCGAACCGGAACACAGGAAACTCCGAGATGTCCCTCTTGATCCTTTCATACACGTCGTCGGTGCACATCCCATAATGGTGCAATCGGCACAACAGGTATCTGTCTTCCTCTTCCGAGTACACCTTGCCTTTAGTGGTCGGGTAGTTGAGCTCCAGCTCCTGCATCGGGTGTTTGACGGACGCGACCTTCTTGGCGAGGAGCGACTCGAGGTTGGAGCGTTTCGTACGTTTGGCTTCACCCTCAGTTATGCGCGCGGCGATACGAGGATGTTCCGCGAGCTCTTTCCAGTGCTTTCTGAAGTAGGTGTAGTACCTCTTCACCTCCTTTGAATCCTTGTCCTGGATCTCCGATGCCAGTAGCTCGTAGTCGTCCGTCCTACGATGTCCACAATGATCAACCGCTGAACCAGTCTTCAAATGCGCCAACGACGTACCATCCGTAGTTCTCCAGAGCACGCACGAATTGCTGGAAGTCCCTCCGACTCCAATCGTAGAACCCGGACTCGGAATATTGCTCCTTGAGCGCTTGTTCTTCGTCAGTGAGGGGTTCGGCTGTAGAAAGTGCGGGTGTTAGAATACTTGCAACCATGCAAACTTTGACAGAGCTCACCTGTGTCGATGAACTCTTGAGCGGCAGCCCTCTCGGCCTCGAGTTGTTCTGGGGTGTCCTCTGCTCCTTGGGGTTCTCGTACGGTTGCAGCAATCCCATTCAAACGCTAAATGAATCTGTTTAAAACTCCTGAACGTGCAACAGTCGATGGAAAGGTCAAACCTTGAACACAGCCAATTCTCTCTCCTGAAGCTGAGCAAGAGCCGGGTCAAAGAATTGGAAGTCTTGGCTGAAGAACGACACAACCTCAATGGGGTGGGAGGGACGACAAACGGCTTGAATACTCACATTTGGATCTGCTTGGGTGCGCGGGGCGCCTTCGGGGCCTTCTCCGTCTTCGAAGGACCAGCGCGCAAAGTGTCCTTGAAATAACTATCCACCGAATAGTTCGTCTTCCGCTCACGTTTCGAGAGCGAAAGCAAATTCAAGTTGAGCGATTTGCGTCCTGACCGGAAATCCTCGCCTTCCCACTGCTGAAGAGAGCTATCGGATTTGAAGTTGCTGAGGTCCTCGAGGTTGAGGCCCTCATATTTGCTGTTCAGCTCGGCGGTACGCTCCTCTCCTCGTTGAATAATGGCTTCAATATCCTCGTTGATCAATAAACTGTGGGCAGAATCTTAATGGCGCCGGTCAATGCAGCCAGCAAACACTTACTCGTCAGAAGCATTAATGATCTGCTCAGCTCCATGCGTAATCATCTCGAGAAGCTCATCTTTGCTCGCGGCTGGGGTAGGACGAACCGTTAATTCAGGACAACGTCAGATGCCCAGCACTCACCTTTGGACTGTTGTGATTGGCCCTGCTGAATAACAAGTTGGTCGAGACGGAGCTTCTGCGCAGCACGCTCGAGCATGCGCTCTTCGACGCTACTTTCCGTGATGAACCGGAAAACATACACCTGCTTCGTCTGTCCGATACGGTGCGCACGATCCATGGCTTGCAAGTCGGCTTGTGGATTCCTAGACGAACAGTTGGCGTCAATTCTCTCACAAAAAAATTCGCTCAAGACCCACCAATCACTGTCATAAAGAATGACGATGTCTGCGGTCGTCAGATTGATACCCAGACCACCAGCCCGAGTAGTGAGCAAAAAGATGAACTTGTCACTGTCTGGTCTGTTGTAATCGTCGATAGCTTGGATTCGGTCGTCGTGAGCCGTGCTACCGTCGATACGACAATACCCTGTATACACATCAGATCAATGAAAGGTCTAGCAGCGTAGGTTGACGCAGGTTCACATACTGAATGAACGGAACAGGCAGTAATCTTCCAGAATGTCGAGAACACGACTCATTTGACTGAAAATCAGGACTCTTGAACCCTTGGCTTTCATGGAATGTAACAGCTTGTCCAAAATAATCATCTTTCCCGAGTTCTCAATCAGATGTTCGTCCGTGGTGTAGGGTGGTCCGGGTTCCTGTTCTTGGATTAGGGGCATAGACGACAATAGGGCACGAGGGACTCACAGCGCCATCAAACAGGTAGGGATGACATGTCACTTTCCGGAGCTTAGCTGGAAGTGAGACGAGTCACGATGACATTAACCGTTGGGACGTACCTGCATCACCATGTTCATCAAACGTGTCTTACCCTCCTTCTTCCCAGTTAGACCTGGTTCGAAATAATATAATGAGTCACATAATCCGCATCAAAGTACAGTGTAGTAAACAAACCGTTGACAGCATCAACGTCCTTCTCTAAGACAGACCGATACCATTTCCGCTGCATGTCTGTGAGACCAACGTAGATATTGATTTCTTTCTCTGAGGACATAGTGAGTCAGTCGTGAGAAAGGACAGCAAAGAAAGGCGTGGCTTACTTGGAAGGAGGTTCTTCTCTACATCGGATTTGACACGACGGAGGAGGAAAGGTCGCAATATCTTGTGTAACGCCTCTACGATTTTCTTGCTCTTCTCCTCTTCATCATCGGCACCCGAGTCGTCCTTATGGAGGAAGGAGTCGAGGTCGGCATAGTCAGAGAAGATCTCGGGGCAAATGAAATTGAGAAGGGCAAACAACTCCTTCAGGTTGTTCTGAAGAGGGGTACCCGTAATAAGTAGGCGACCACGGGACAGGAACGACCGGACGATTTGGGAGAGGATGGAGTCTACGTTCTTGATGCGGTGTGCTTCATCTATCACAATGTACTCGAAAGAGAATTTCTTCAGGGCCGACTTTTCAATGAGACAGACCTCGTATGAGGTAACGCAGACGTCGAAGTCTTGGGGAATGAGTCGATTGGCGATCAGTTCGGCACGCTCTTCTTTAGTTCCAGTTAGCACAACGGTGTTCACGTCGGGCGTCCACTGCTTAAACTCCCGAGCCCAGTTCTGCAGTGTCGACTTGGGCACCACGATCAGGTGGGGGCCGTGGGTGTCACGATAGTGTCGAAGGTACGAGAGGAAGGAAATCGTTTGCAGCGTCTTGCCGAGGCCCTGTGGAACAGTTGTTCGGCGACTGTATTATTAGGCCTCAGAAGAACACGCACCATTTCATCAGCAAGTATGCCATTTAAACCGTTGTGGTGCAATGAAACCATCCAATTTAGCCCTTGAAGCTGGTATGCCCTCATCGTGCCCTTGATATCTGCATTGAAAGGTAAAAAGAGAGGTAGAAAGACAAGATGGAAATATCTTACAGCTCGGGGACTCCTCGAAGACAAATGGCTGGTCGTCTCCCTGTGCGGCGAGCTCACCGTCCTTGAGCATCTCCTCGTCTTCCTCTTTCTCGGACTTCCTGTGGCGAGCGCTCTGGTCTCTGTATGATGATGAGCATTTAGCCTAAGTCGAGGGAGAGTCGTTGCACTTACACAGCTTTCTTGCGACCTCTCCCTTTCTGCTTTGGCTGTGCGTCCAAAAGAGCAGCATACTGTGGATCACGAGTTTTCTGCAGGGAAAAGAAAAGTGAGCGAGTGGAAGGCGCCGTGGGCATATCTCACCTTGATGTCAACGAAATGCTTGAAGAGTTCCGTCTGACCCAACAAGTAGGAATAGCGTTTCACGGCATCGGTGACCTACAAAAGGGTGAGATGGTGCGGACAAGGATCACAATGAGCACACCTTGACTTTATCCATCTCCTGCCTCTTTGCATGAAGCTGTGTTTCGTCAGCCTTGCGCTTTTGTTTCTTGTGCTGTCTGTCCGCTGATTCCTGCATTTTTGCCATTTTTGAAGGTGATGATCCACTTGCGACAGGTTTCTGACAATGTTGTATGTCAAAGGCGATTCCAGACCGTATGAACTATGAATCACATACTTCGTCCTCCTGCTCGCTCTGAAGCTCGTCTTCTTCCATGCTCGCGCCTCCGTCGAGGTACTCGCTCTCTCCATCGTCCGCGCCTTCACTTTGCTGTTCAATCCAAGGGCATTTGTCATGAACGCCCGTCACGGTGCACAGTAAGCCAGGAGATAACTTGCCTGTCGGGAGACGATGTTGCTGGGAATGAAGTCACTCAGCACGTCTTCTTCCATGGATACAGAGAGGTCCTGGATCAGTTTTTGAGTTGACCTGGTAGGAGAACTTGGAGGAATAGAAAACGTACAGTCATGTCGCCGTGTTGGTCAAAGAGGGTGTGGTATTGTGGCGTGACTGACGCGTAAACTTTGTCACGCGGCCCCTTGTGGCAGCATGCATTCGTCCTTACCATACAACCTGTCCTCTTAGTCGCAGTAACCTGCACCCCTCCTGACGCAATAGTGAATCTTCAAATCTGGGAGAGCCTCCTTTTACGCCCACGGCTGAACGACTATAAGCCTTAATGTCGCTCACAGGATTCTCGGCTTTGTCAGTGATTGGGGGCATCTCACAAACAGTCAAGTTCCTGAGTCCTGACTATGACAGCGCACTTTTCGAGCTGAGTGAATCAAGTTGCACAATACCACTTGGGTTTCGGGTTTTTCAGCACTCATAGTTGTGTTCTCCGCTACAATATTGCACAGAAGCCGCTGCGCCTGCGGTCTGCACAGAAGGACCTCGAAATCGATCATTGCACTTATCACGTACTTGGCAGTTGCGCTACAGAATCCTGTTTGCGAGGATGGACTCTCCACAGCCATCTATCACCTTCTCAGAGTTCATTCGCACTTGCAGACTGTCTTCCAGCCATCCTCATTGGATATCAACGACAGATGTGTTGGGACTTAGTAGTACCACTGCAGCGGTCCCGATAGCCGGTGATGCCACTCCAGTCTCCAGCTGCCGCTGTCTAAACTTCGAACCCGAAAGTCAACAAAGGCCAACTTGAATGGCTACAGCTCAAGAATCGAATCAATTAATCCAAGTCCACCATATGGCTCCAACTGTCAAATTCTTTCTCCCACATCACATACCCGCGGATTGGATGTGGGACGGCCCCAGTTCCACATAAATGATAATTCCGAGACTTGGCGGCCGTTTTTCACGGTACTTGTGATTAACGCCACTAATACGCTGACATCAGTCAAAAAGGTGTCAAGCTTAAAATTTGGGTGTAAGCTTATAAACGATATTGCCACTTTATTAATCGGCAGAGCAATTATTACTTGGAGAATCAGGAGAATCACTCGACAAGATCAAACGAGATTCTGAGTCCTCCATACAATCGCGCTGGTAGATGATTTATTGAGAAGCACTTCAGCCGCGGTCCAGCTGAAACCGGTGAAGCGGCTCACGTGATGGTGACGGAGCTGAGTCACGCGAGCAGACGCTCGGGGAGTAGACCGAAGTTGCCATATTTGTACAAGATTTCCGAAGACACGGGTTTTGATCGCGATTGTTAACGTTCCACTTTGACCAATTCGTCAAGAAAACGCGAGGTAATTGATGGAACCACAACTGACTTCTATGGAGGGCGCATTTCATCCGGCCTGGATCGAGGCTTCATAAAGCGTGATGGTATTGTTATTTTCACCCACCTCCGCTCTGCGCTAATATCTCTCCCCTCGTCACTCTTTTTCTTCTACACTCGCAGTATATCGCACCTGCTCTGATATCTACGATATGGCAGATGCTGATATGGCTTCAACCTACGGCGCTCTGCTCATCGGCGGGTTTGTTGCTTCGATGTGAGCTTGATCCCTCTCTTTGACCGTGCCCACTTTCACTGACCAGCAACCCCGCCGCTTCCCCAGACTATCGGGGATCGTGACCGTGCAAACTTTCATCTACATGAAATTCTATCCCAATGATACCATTCAGTTGAAAGTGACAGTGAGTTGTCATCAACGGTCAAGCAACACCGACTGATCCTGGAACCCTGGTTAGGTCGGGGTGATATGGTCAGCACCCGTTGCCAAATGATGCTCTCCGCATCTGTTTAACATTTTCGCAGGCTGCTCGACATTATGCACACAGCACTAGTGTGTGCATCGATGTGGTTCTATTTCATTCAGAATTTTGGAGATAATGCAAAGATCGATGTTATACCAACGTACGGTCACCACCCATCATCTGATATCAATTACTCACAGGACTAAATCTCAGGACACTGGCGGTATGCTTTCTTCAGCCCTCTTACTTATCCATCTGATCGTCCGCTCGAAAGATAACAGTAGCGCTCACAGTGAGTGTTGGCGAGTTTCTCAACGCTAGCGCTCATTCCCCATACCCAGGCTATCGTAACGTTCCTTGTACATTGGTATGGTTTCCCACCTAACGGTCGCAGTGCTGTCTGCTCATGTAGTCACACAGCTTCTTTGCACACCGCATTCACAAACGTGAGTTATCACACCAGTCGTTTCACGCCCACGTACTCACGTCGTCAAGTGAGTCGACATGACTGGCGGATTACTGTACCTCTTGTGAGTATTTGGTTTCAGATTTGAGCGGAAGCGGATAATTTAATGGAAACCCAAAGATGGTCTGTGCCTTCTCCCGTCTATGTAAGTGCTTGCATAATACCGCTTTATGTGCACAACAATTAACTTCGATGAATCAGTTGCTGCGCTGGGTGAGAAGCATGGATAAGGATCTGTTCGCTTCCTACTGACTTTTTTTCGGATCCCGTCAGTTAGTACAGTCGAAATGTAAGTCTCCGTTATACTCGCGTGTTCCATCCATGACAGGAGATATGCAGGATACGTATGGGAACGTATTCCGGTTTTAGGGCCGAAGTTGGGGTGAGCACTTCTATATTTTGATACTGCACAAACCCCTGATCGAGCTCTTGCTTCAGTGGGTTTTCACGACTGGCCTTTCGATGTCCTGTTTGGTAGATGTCATGATCGCTGGATACTTGTGTTATTTCCTTCAAAGCAACCGAAATGCTTCATCGAGGTAAGGTCTCAGTATTCCTCGAGATATCAATTGCTGACATCCCTGCAACAGTATGGATCGTGTCATCAATGCAGTGATCTTGTATACATTTGAAAATAATTCATTGACGAGGTAAATCGTCTTCTGTTTGCCGGTGTTCTTTTTAAATGATCCCTCAGTGCTGCGACGATCGTGTCTATGATTGCTGTGAGTAGCAAACGTGGTAATCAGGCGTACTCTGTTGACTTTTGCTCAAGTGGCTTACCATGCCTCATAATCTTGTCTTCATGGGGTTACATGTCATAATTAGCAAGTGTAGGTGTATCACTTCTTATTTCCCTGCGTCTGTTGATGACACTGCATCAGTATATTCGAACTCTCTGCTTGCCACGTGAGTTTCCAGCTGCCTCTCACCTCCTCATGGTTCTACCTCATTGTTGGTAGGCTGAACACTCGTAAACAACTGCAACACGAACGGTCACTGCGGGGCGTTTCTGGGGATCTTCTTCCCGTGGCGTTTCACGGGTATGCTGCCCGTTATAGAAATAATTCCTCCGCGGTGAGTGATGACGTCACCCCCCCTTTTCGCGTTGGGACTGACACGGTCTCCAAGTCCCGAGCTGAACCTGCAACGACGAAAGTATGTCCCGCATTTGTCCATTTCCGGTTTTGCGAGCTCACCACGTCCTGCAGCTCGAAATCAACGTGGACAAAAATGTACACTACGACGTCGATGTCACCTTGTCTCAACAACATGACTCTCCCTCATCAGGGGGGACACACGTCGTTTTCAATGAGGGGGCATAATTTCATGTGTCCCTCCTCGGTATCCTTCGTTTGTCTTTTGGATCTGAATTATTTTTCTTTTTCGTTATCGCCCACAGTTCGCGAATTCATCTGATGCATTATACTACCCCATGCCGTCTTGTACATCTGTCTTTTCAAAAATTTGTACACCCATTCTACTTTCGTTTCGTTTTTAAATCAATGATCAATGACCACTGTTCTTTTCAATAAGCCGAGTTGTGATACCAGAGTACCACCACCACCACAACGACAATAGCAATATTGAGGACTTGGTCATTTAGGAGAGGGTTATGTATATGCTGATAATGCCGTTATGATCATTGATAATTACTCGGACATGTGTTCAGACTGCGACACACGTAGGCTCACACGTAAAACACCATGATAAGCAACCCATCATCCCACGTTGCTACTAATATCCTAGCAAGAGCCCTCATATACTAACTACTATTCTCTGACATGTCTACCACCATCGTTCTTCCTGCCGGGCGAGTATGCTTCTCACTGAGCCTTGCGGTGGTTCTGATACGTTGTTGTGTCATCCGATAGTTTTGGCTATGTAGGGGCTGCACTGGTGTCTACTGTATGGGTACTCGGGTTCCAGACCTTTCTTGTCGGTGGTTACCGCTGGAGGTCAGGAATCAAATTTCCTCAGTGTAAGCACCGTTCCAGTATTTCTGCATCAAGTAATTTCACTGATTGTGTCGTTCTTTCGAAAGTGTACGCCGAGAAGGCTGAGGCTGCAGCTTCGAAGGACGCTCACTTGTTCAACTGTGTACAACGTGAGCGTGCATTCCTCCAACTAACTCGTGCCCTCTCCCGAAATCCCTCATCGCTCGAATGTACCTAACATGGACTGACTCTGCTCCTGTCCAGGTGCGCACCAAAACACCCTAGAACGCATGCCTGTCGTCTTGGTGTCGTGAGTCACTGCTCGATGTTTCATTTTTAGAGAGCCACCTTCTCACGCACGGTCGTGAATTGCATAGGACATTGGTCACGGCGGTGAAGAATCCCCTCTATGCAGCAGCAGCTTGTGGGCTGTGGTCATTCTCTCGCGTGCTGTATACCATTGGCTACGCTTCTGGTGATCCTATCAAGGTGTGTCCGGGTTCGTTCGTGTTGTGCCTACATGGCAGCTGAATCTAATTCGATAGCGAAACACCCGTGGGGGTATTTTGGGAGAAATTTCCCTCTTTGGTGTGTCTCCACGTCTCAGGGCATGTTATTTTTACTAGTGGATACTGATGATTTGCTGGGTAGGTCTCGTTCTAGGTGCCAGTTACACTGCGTACCAGCTGGTACAAGATGCTTAATGGACGAATAGTCCGACACTAAGCCGTCGTCCTGGCCTTCGCGGCCACGCTGCCAGTACTTCGAGATACTGGTGCGGTAATTGTACTGTATGAAGTTCATGGATTTGAAGGGACTATGTTTCGTACCTCCGACTACTAGTATGTAGAGCGAACTCGGTGGTGGATCATTGACGTGTGGAGAGCGACGTGGCATCGTTTCGTATCATATTGACGACTCACACAGTCCAGAGATAATGTGCTCCGCTGATCAGGAGCATGGCCCATCTGCACTTGCTTGCTTGTGAGAATGCCCGGGTTTGTGTGGGATATAAGGGAGAGTTCGCACTCTCACCCTACAATATGGACGAGCAAGGAGGAGACGACGAGCTTCGATGAATAGGGTCTCTAGTTTTCATCGAGTAGTATACTAGTAGGGCGGGCCCTAGTTCAGGTCGGGGATTAGGCATCATGCATCATGTATCATCGTGCTGGTGCTGGAGAGCGGATATATGCACTCTTTTCACTTTTTTCTGCTTGTCCTCAGACTCAGGCTCGTTTGCTGAGGTAAAGGCTGGATATTCTTGATCCCCTCGTTGTTTTCATTTGTTATCTCAAGCCGCGAGTATACGTACTTACCATTCATCAATTGCTGTGTAAATCACTGTTAGTCAACAAGGCTTGGCTACTATGTACTGTACTACTGGGATGCAGCTGCGCAGTATGCCACGCCCATGACCACGACCTTTATTCGTGTACAGGTCCACATTGCCAGTCAGCCACTGGACCCGTCAATACTGCATTTAAGACAGGTAATGTAAATGTTGATACTGCGGTTGTGATAGTGGTGGTCTTGGTCTACATGTGTTTGGAGCACACACGTAGGCTCGCACGTAAGACCAGCATGATAAGCAACGCGTCACTCTCCGTTACTAATATCCCCTTATACAGTGGCTGTACAAGTTCACATCTGAGCGTTTGGCATGGGTATAAGTAGTACTTATAGATCTATAGACATGCAAGAACCCTCATACATATACTGACGAATACTCTTTGACATGTCTACCACCATCGTTCTTCCTGCCGAGTGAGTACACTTCTCACCGAGTCTTGTGGTGATTCTGATACGTACGTTGTGTCATCCGATAGTTTTGGCTATGTTGGGGCTGCACTAGTGTCTACTTTATGGGTACTCGGGTTCCAGATGTTCCTTGTCGGTCGTTACCGTGGGAAGGCAGGAATCAAATATCCTCAGTGTAAGCCTCGTTCCACTGTTCCAGTATTTCTGCATGAAGTAATTTTACTGATTGTGTCGTCCTTTCGAAAGTGTACGCCGAGAAGGCTGAAGCTGAAGCTTCGAAAGAGGCTCACTTGTTCAACTGTGTACAACGTGAGCGTGCATTCCACCGACTAACTCGCGCTCCCTCACGTGGTCTGCTCCATTCCAGGCGCGCACCAAAACACCCTAGAGCACATGCCTATCATCTTCGTGTCGTGAGTGACCGGCCGTTGCTTCATTTCTGGAGAGCCACCCTCTCATGGACGATCGTGAAAATTGCACAGGACATTGGTCACGGCAGTGAATTATCCCCTCTTTGCAGCGGTAGCTTGTGGTTTGTGGTCATTCACGCGTGTGCTGTACACCATTGGCTACGCTTCTGGTGATCCTGCCAAGGTGCGTTCCGGTCGTTCGTGTTGTACCTACAAGGCAGCTGAATCTAACTGGATAGCGAAACACCCGCGGGGGTATTTTGGGAGAATTCCCCCTCTTTGGTGTGTTTCGCGTCTGAGGACGTTATTTTAGCTGGCGGATACTGATGGTTTGATGGGTGATTTTACAGGTCTCTTTCTGGGTGCTACTTACACTGCGTACCAGTTGGTACTAGGTGCTTAATGGACGAATAGTCCGACACTGAGTCCTAGCCTTCGCGGCCACGCTGCCAATACTTTAAGATATCGGCGCGATAGTTGTGCTGTATGAAGTTCGTGGATTTGAAGGGACGATATCTCGTACCGTATTCTGCTATGTTGAACTAGTGTAATATTTCTTCAACGTCCGACTATGAGTCTATGGGGCGAACTCAGTGGTGATCATTGACCTGTGGAAGGCGACGTTACCTGGTTTGTTATCATATATTGACGAACCACACGGTCCGGAGATAATTAAGTGCTCCTGCCACTGGCTGTCAGACATGTCAGCATTGCTGGCCTGAGCGTGCCAAGCTGGACTTACTTGCGAGAACGCTTTGGTTCCTGTGGAATAAGAGGGAGTTCTGGTCGGTGTGGGGATGATGGCGGACTGTTCGCGAATTCAAATATGATACCGGATGTGCACATGTGCACACTTGGCATGTGTTGAGGACTCAAGGCACAGGCACGATGGCGCACTGGTGGAGAGAGCTAAATATATGAGAATCGCTGGGCCTCCATGAACAGATTAACCTCATACCCCCACATTATTGTACAGTGTGCTGCACCCGATTCCTCACCTCATTTTAAGTTAGGATGTAGTCACTGGGTTGATCAAACATGTATGTACGTGTGAACTTCATGAATAAAGTTTAAACCGACGCTGAGGTCGGAGGACTCGCGGTTTATTACACTAATTGCACTAGAACATGGACTGTCAAGGCGGGTAAGCGTGATTTCCCCCGTCTTTCATCCTCTTTTATTCCTGGACCATCAGGTGCTTCATCCACCTTCGTCTTTCCTTACCCATACTTCAGGCCTTCAGGCTCTAGCCACACTCTGCTCTCTTTTTATATAATATATCTGTTCTCATCCTATTCGCCGTGCTGATCGCTTCGTTGCACCAGCCATTCCAGACCTCCTTCCTCCACCTTCTCTCAGGCCACGTCCACCAGGCATATCCTAAGAGGCATGGGTCCTTCGCCCCTCGAACCACCTTCAGCCCCGTTCGCAAGTGGTATTGATGATCGCTCCTCCAACAATGGGTCGTCTCCACGTTCTGAACACCTTCCACTGTCGCTCAATTACCTTCCGACCAAGTTTTCAAGCGGTCTTCTTACGCCTACTCCTCGCAGGCGAAAGCGCAAAGGAGACTCACAATTACAAGTACGTGGTGGTGGGAGGGAGGCTTTCAAGAGCGGCGAAGCCCGCATGCCTAATGAGGGTGATGAAGACTACGATGGTGTAACCGGAGGTTGGTTTGGCGGAAGGGATGGAGGTCAAACCCGCCCACGCTCTCGCATGCGGTGGACCAAGTTCAAATGGGTACTCTTCGTCGCTAACATCATCGTAAGTCGAGCACTTTACGCCCTTATCGAAGTACGCTAATGGTGTCAAACTAGCTGTCTTTCTATGCTCTTACCGGTTTGATATTCTGTCTCATGACCTGGTTCGACGTCTTCGAGCATGCCGATATCGTTCGCGTTGGTAACCGCACGGAACTCATTTTTTCGACCGCTGCGGCTGCTTCCGCCGTCGTTGTCTCCGTCGTTGGTTGGGCTGGTATCCTCATGAACAATCGCTCTTTCCTTGCTGTCTACACGTTCTCACTCTGGATCGTATTTGCACTACTCGTCGTTCCCGGATATCTCACGTACAAACAGCGCACCTTCAACCTAGAGGGCAAGATCAACGCCCAGTGGTCTCGCGACCTTGGTGCCGAAGGGCGCCTACGGATCCAAAACCGACTTCATTGCTGTGGATACTTTTCGCCTTTCGTCGAGGCTACAATATCCCAGACGTGCTATGCCCGTTCTGTGCTCCCTGGATGCAAGGCTGCCTATCTCGACTTTGAGAAAAGTGTCCTTGAGCTCTGGTACACTATCGTGTTCTCGCTGGTCCCTCTTCATATCGCTATCATGGTTGTTGGATTGTTATGCTCAAACCACGTCACCTACCGCTTCGGCAAGGGGATGATGCCAAAGGCGTACCGCCTGAGCATGACCAGTATGGCCGTTATCATGGACAACTATGCCAAGTAAGGGTTAACCCTTTTCTGCATCAGAGATTTTTCTGACAATCTGCCTCTCAGTCAACTGGCCGAACAATATGGTTCTGAAGTTGTTTCGGACGTTCTTTTGCATTCACCGTCCAACATGCAGTTCGATTCCTCGGCATACAGCTCTCCTCCCAGCAAAGCCAATTCCAATTCGTCCACACATACTGGACGCTATGACTCGTCCACGCATCGCGCCCCAGAGAGTATGTGATTCGGCGCCAAGTCGATCGATTCTTGGACTTGCGGTCATACTAGCTTATTTGGTGCTTTATGGCAATTGAACTTCGACATCGCCTGCTCTACACTACATTATTGCGTCGTATCTCATCTGATACCTGATATTCCCCTTCGTTATCTCTTCTTGGACTAAAGGAATTACTTTCTAGTAGTGTGTTCCGCTCATTTTGTAGTTACCATCCATACCTGCCCTTACTGCATCCAGTCTTTTTAATCACTGGCAACTGTGTGTGGTTATTGCGCAATGCCTTCCCGAAACAACATCAGTAAACAGTCGTTTGTCCATTTTCAGACGTTCACCCGCAGCTAGAAGCACCCACGATGTCCACTTCGAGATACGCGTTTCAGTCGCCCTCTGTGTCTGACGAAAAAGGTGCATACCGCCTGCGTGCGCCCCGCAGCACCCGACTGGGATCCAACCTGCACCATCGCACGAACGCACGACAACCAGAGCCGTTGTCCCACAGCCGAAAACTCCTCGCCCTAGTCGCCGTTCTCACGTTCGGAATGCTGCTGTGCTTTGGGACAGCGTACTATCTGTTCACGACGAGGTGGAATTTTCTCAAGCTTCTTTCTTGCTCGCGTTCCTGCTGGCTGACGACACCATCTCGAAGTCGCCCGCGCCCTGTTCGACGCATCTGAGTCGTTGTTGACACATGACGGCGCGTCCTCCTCGGGGCTGCTACGCATCGATCCTGCTGCCACACTTTTGGCACACCTGCACCATAGCGGTTCTCATACCCAGCGCATATCACATTTGAGAACGCGGTCGGACTATCAAGCCTACATAGTCACATGTTACTTGTACCTCCCATTCGCCCTCGCAACAAAAGCACACGATAGTCGTGGTTCAATAAATAAAAAAGAACTTGCCAATTCTAGCTCGGTGGGAAGGAGGGGCTGGAGCACTGCTGACATGCAGAGTTCCGGTGCCTGGTACATACATGTCTTGGATTGATTGTTTTCGACTATACCCTTGTGCGGCTCGTCGACCTGACCGAGGTGGAAGCCCATCGACGGCTTGTTACTTATGAATATCCAGCTTCAATTCGGCTGGGCTTTCGAAAAAACTGATTTACATATCTGAATTCGATGAACGACGCATTGCCTTCTCGACACATGCACAGCTATCTTCAAACTTCACTCCGTTATGTATTGCCGATATTGCTACCTCTCACTGGCAGGAACACCCTGCTTCATGATGTCGCCTGACGTGTACGACGAGCAAATCCGCCTCTGCGCAGCGTTGGAGGTTATTATCCAGCTGCTATGGTGTTCAGCTGAGTCTATCCTCCGCGCTATTCGTTCCTGAGGTCTATGCCGTCAACTCATGGACTGTCACTGTTAGCTTGTGTACACGCAAAAGATACATCCAAGTTTGCGTCCGTTTCAGGTGCAATCGTCCGCTCTGGTTGTGACCGTTGCCACGCCTTCGCAGAAAACCAGGCTGCCGCGACAAGTCCTTCGATATCATCCACGCTCATAGCGAAGGAAGGGACCCCTTCGATAGACTGCAATCAATATCACAAGTAACTTCTGTTTCGGCGAAAGCGGTTGAGGACCACTGTCAAAACCTCATGGCGATGCACATGAAATCGAGGAGTTTCCTAAGGACCTTAAGAGGAACGGAGACTCTGGCTCCATAGTACTATAAAGATGGCCACAGAATCCCTGCACGCACGGCCCCACAAATTCTGGTACTCTGACCCGCAGGTTGTAGTGCCAGCTGAATGGGCTGTGGCACAAGTGGCACGTGTGTCTGTGGACCAATTTGTGGGGGTCGTTTTGTTGTACATAGCATATGCTAAGAATGTCGCGACCAACGTAGGACCATTGACCGGTGAATCAAAGAGATAGAGTATCGAAACATTTGTATCATTTTGGTGTCCAAAGGAGGGGTGGATCACTGTACATACCAAGCCTTGGCTGGGCCAAGGGTGGGCATTACTTGGCATACATTCATGGATGTCAATCAGGGTACATTAATGGCTTAAAGAGCCAAGGGCGAGTACATTAAGTCTGTCGTGAAACACACCTTCATCTGCCATCCTCTTTAGTCTCTCCCTTTATCACATCGCAGGCAGACATGGATCGGCTCTACCAAAGGGCGAGGAATGCGTACAAGCGGGTTTCAGGGTTCCCAGTGCCGCAGTTGGTCCCAGTGCCGCAGTTGGCGCTACGTGGTCATACGGATCGGGTATGGTCAGTGGTGTTTCTGCCCGATGGCAACCAAGTCATCAGTGGCTCCAATGATGGCAGTGTTCGAGCATGGAGGGTAGAAAACGGTGGTCAGGTGGGGCCAGGGATGCAGGAGGGATATGTAGCACTGGCAGTCGCTGCTTCAAGAGATGGAGAGTGGATAGCAACTGGAGGGTCGGATAACAAGATCACGATTTGGAATGCAACAGTTCATGAAAAGATTCTGGAGATAAGGGGACACTTTGGGTCAGTGTACTCATTGGATTTCTCCCCAGATTCGGCGAGGATTGTGAGTGGATCGGGGGACAAAAGGATAATGGTATGGGACACGACGTTCGGGGAACGACTCGCAAACCTCACAGGACACACGGGCGTGGTTTACTCAGCCCGCGTATCACCAAATGGCAGCCACATAGCCAGTTGTGCCTGGAATGACATACGAATCTGGCATTGTGACTCCGGTCAATTGGTCATCCCACCGATCCAGGCGGGTGCAACTTCACTCTCATGGGCCACAGATGGCCAGCGACTCATCGTCGGGTGCTACGACGGTCCCATCAAAATCTTTGATTCATCCACTGGCTCACTGCTCGCGGAATGCAAGGGTCACACTGACTATATTTACTCCATTGCGGTCTCCGGCAATGGGAAGTCCTTCGCATCTGCATCGTTGGACCACACAGTCCGTACCTGGGACTCGACTACACGACAGCAAATCGGGCCCCCGCTTCAGCACGACCGCGGCGTATATTCCGTGGCAATCTCACCTGATGGCAATCATCTCGTCAGTGGGTCAGAGGATGGCAAGCTTCGCATCTGGAACCTGAAAGATATTCTTCCTCCTTCATTTCTCGAGGACACATCCACCACATTGAAAGATGCAGTACGTCCCATCTTTCCACCTTCCAGTCAACTCATGAATCCCCATGCAGGTCAACGACACAAATCTTGATTCACAGCACCTCTCCAATGTACATCCATCATACATCCACTACAATTGCAATGCCACTGACCCACACTCACGAACGTGTCCTCCAGCCTCACCCTCCAGAAGAGCAAGACTCCCAAGGTACCGAGGACGACAAGGTTGGCAAGAACATCCCAGGGCAGGATGGCCCAAAGGGAGCCACCGCATTGAGGAGGCATCTCAGCGAGTCCTCATCCCTTCGTGACTTTCTCGATGTCAGTCTTCCGTCACGTTAACTTTGCACTCGTTCTCAGTCCTCCTTCAGCTCCCCGCAGTGCTGCCCCTCGCAGACGACACATGCGACCCAACGTACAATGACTTCTTCGTTGGCGATTCGCTTCATGTTCGTGACATTCTCTCCACTTGCGCTTATACTTTCACACAACTTGTACAGGCTCCACTTCCACAATACGGGGCTCCGCAGAAGAGTGCGCCCACGTTTGGTAACATATTCGCGCAGAAGCCGAAAAATGGACGAAACAAGGTGTGTTTATCGCTGCATCGTTTCTTGTTACTCATCAATGTCATGACCTACCGTGAACTACCACCGGGAAGACGCGCTTTTGGCCAGCTCATAAACAGGCTATTCGCGAAGCACAGGCGGAATGTTCTATAGATGCAAGAGACCGTCTTCTCGTCGTCACGAGCCATTGTACTAACTCTAAGTTGAAAGCCGCAGCAGCTGGATGCCAATCTCCAAGAGTTCACCTCACAGGATAACGGGAAAATGCTAGGTTCCGACCTAACTGCCACCGACCGTGCATCCGTTCCCACTCTCAACGCTCAACCTGTCGCCTCTGCAACTCAAAGCGGGCGACGGGTTCTGGGTCCAGTCAGTCGAATGCGCAGTGCCTTCATGCGGCGTCGGGAGATATCTACTGCACAGGCACAGGATGGCTCGGAAGGGGCAGGTGCTGCGGACATACATTCGAGTAATCGAGTTGGTCGAATCCGTCAGGGAATCATGCGACCTCCCCATGGATCCACCTCAGAAGCACCAATTCGAGTGAAACCGACTAATGTCGCATACGGATGGATGGCTCCTGTACGCATCATTGCTTCGCTTGTTTGTTCTTAACTGAGCATCTGATATTCACATGGTTCTGTGTACAGCGCGTTGCCACGGCCCCCAGCCCACGGACTGAGCAGCACCGTGATGATGATAATGTGGCGACCTCTCTGGGCAGGCTGATTTTCAACTTGTTATGTTATTGTCACCGTGCGTCTTGATCGGCCTACCGGTCGCTTTGTGGTTGCTGATGGCAATGCTTGTTTATGCAGGAGATGGCCGATACATACGTCCGCCGGTTCACAACCACTCCCCCGTGCGTTCATATTCTTGCTCACCTGTTTTCAACCTCTGAACTGAAACCTCATGTCATACAGACACCGAGTTCCTCTCTGGCCAACACTACTACACCACTTAATCATCCAGGAAGCACCGAGGTGGCTATGGTGGCTCCCTCTTCAATTGCATCTCCTATTCCACTGGCGGCGCACGCCTCCCCACAGCCGTCGGAACAACTTTCCACCGCAGTCCCTCAGGCTGCGTCCTCTCTAGCCGTGACGTCCACACTGGCACCTTTGTCCGTGTGGAAGGACCTACCTCCTACGCCCCCACAATGTCCACCCCAGGACGATGATCTCCCTTTGCTGAACGTCTTGTCTCCGACAGAAATAGGGACGATACACGAACACAGACGACGTAACGATACATCCGCCGACTTGAGCGCTAGTGCAGCGGACGATCACCAGTCCCCCAGCTATTCTGGGCTGTCGACATCGCCGCCCACTCAGTGTTCCTTCATGCCAAGCGCATCAATGGGGCTTTTCCCGTCACCCCCTCAGCTACCCTCTCCTGGTATTGTGCGATCATCCACCCCGTCAGTGGGTTTAGATCTCTCTCTCGGTGTCGCAAGCCCTCTACTTTCGATGCCACCACCACCTGCTCCCTCGTGTCTAGTTAGCTTGCTTCACCACACGAGTGTTAATACATTACCATCGGACCTCACGAGGCCCGTAAACGATACACACGAGCCGGATCTGGAGTCAAAGCAACCGCCTACGATAGGTCGACACGCAAACACTGAAGATGACGACCAAGAATTACTGGATTTATATGATTTGTGGCTATAAACTGGAAAGCATTGAGAGTATTGGCAGTCAACTACACTTGGCATATCTCATTGAACTTTTTCGTGCGCTATTTGAAGGACGGGTATTACAATCAGGGCAGGACGTTGCAGTTCGACAGACCCTTCTCATCGCATTTCCTGTCGGATCGGATGTGTACTCATGGTATTTTTCACGTCTCGTCCTGTATCCATATCAAGACAATACATAGTGGTCACAACGATTGTCTGTATTATGTCAGATCGGATTGCCTGTTCTCCGTCCATCCAGCCAACATCCAGCACTTTCTAGTGCAGGCCCCAATGACCGAACCGCAATTTTGTAGCTTGTAGCCGAGGCTTGTGAGGTATGTATCCTTGCACACGTTGTTTGCATTCGGCAGTGGGATATCCGACTGCTGCTTTCCGCTTTCTTGATTCTGTCTAGCACCTGTATCAAGCGATGCCTTGAACACGAACAGACCGTTAGCTCACGAAGGAATTTAAAGAGATATACGCGGTCGTAAAATGGGGGACTAGACCTTCGAAGACGTGCACCAAAGCTAGCAGAAGGTTGACAATGTACCTTGATCCACAAAAATAAGTTTGTAATGTGGCACACTGTCACTAGTACTACTATGGTCATTACCTGTTCTTTCGTTTCTTCGTCCCCCCACAAAGGCTCTAATGGATGATATTCGATTTGTGTAATGTCTGCACACGTCAGAATGACAAGAATCACGATGCAATTCCAGCTTGAGTGTTCAAGGACATGCAATGATCATGGGGTCGCACCTCGAGGCTGATGAATACGGCGGAATGGTCGCTCACTATCAACCGATGTTGATTGCCCAGGTGAAGAGATTTCCGTGCGGGTTCAGCGCTAGCAGCCAGGGCAATTTACGACGTCGCTGGTGGTGGTGTGTGTATGAAATTGGATGGCGTCCTACGCCGACATTCGAGATGTCGTTGCCTGTCCGCGATCAAGCGATGGCTGGAACACCTGGCTAATTTTTACATTGCTTAAGTCAGGTTCAGTTTCCAGACAGTTGCCGAGCTCGAGAGTCCGGATCTGTCTGGAAGCCTCCGACCTGATAGGTAACTGTCCACATCGTAAGTCATTAACCAGGTCAGCATGCTGGTGGAGTTGTGGTACCACCTTGCTAATATTCATCGACTTAGTTCACAGGTGGGAAACGACATCATGGTCCGAATGGTATGTCGATGAGGTGACAGCGGTATCTAGATGGACACCTGCAAGCGAGAAGGTGAAGCATAGCAGGCTCGACGCGGCATCTGTCATGGAATGGCGTAAGATGTGCCCAGCATTTCTACCACCGTGCACAATGATCCACAGCTCGCCCCTCTGGTCCAACGCTGGCTGAGATAGCGTACGGCAACTCTGTGGAAGCACGACTAGAGCTCCCTAACCAGTCATGCCCGTATCCTCGCCTTCGTACATTGAGATTGTCGGAAAATAACAGTGGCTTTTGCAGTATATGATTGATCGGAAACCGGCTACAAGGGTCCGTTTCAGAACGAAGCAACGATAATAGAAGTGTTTGAAACCCACCTGGAAGCGGGGAAGGGATAACGTCAAATACGATGTGATAATTGACAGGGCGATCTGTTGAGCGATATCTGGTAAGATTGCGATACACCGACGACCCTAGACCTCCTGGTGTTTGGGCCACTTGCACCTGGACCTTGTCTCGCAGCGGAGCAGTTCATAGAAATGGTCTTAATTGCGATGAAGGCGCATATACGATACTCGTAATAGCCAGAGGAGATGCACGGGAAGTAATTTCGTAGGCAACGTTAGGACGAGTCAGCAGCATATCAGAGTCGGACAGATGTAATCGCACGTCCAGAAGAAGCCAGATCCAGAGAGCTAAATTCCTGTCTCTCCTGACTGGCCCACCGGAAGTTTCGCCTCCCACTGGAGGACCTTTACACGCTCATCAGTGGAGCGACAACGGACACCTGTAAGCCGACAAGGTGAAGCCTAACTGGTTCGACGCGGTATCTGTCAAGGAATGCCGCGAGATGTGCGCAGCTTTTCTGCCGCCTGCCACGTGCACACCAATTCCCCTGGAAATTGGCCAAGGATTGCAGAACGCCTTCGACGCAGTTGGTTGGTTGTGATATATGTGTAGCACGGTGGTCTGACACGCATGAGAATGGTGAAAATTGGCACGGCGGTACGCACGAGTGCTGTAGAGTCTAGTACATACCGAATCGTGGCTGGGCGGGCGTTACTAAGCGTACAGAAGATTAGGGCCGAAGCCACGAGGAGACCGCATGGTCGTGGCTTGCTGTGAATACGATGCATGCGAATCAGGGTAATGGGTGGAAGAAATGAAGACCAGGTACATTCACCTTGTCCTGCAAAACACCTTCACTCGCCATCCCCTGCATCTTTGCTTGTATCACACCGCAGATAGACATGGACCGGCTCTTCGAAAGGGCAAGGAGTGCGTACTGGCGCATTAGAGGGCTCCCAGTGCCACAGTTGCCCCCAGTGCCGCAGTTGTCCCCAGTGCCGCAGATGGTGCTACATGGTCATACGGATTGGATACGCTCAGTGGCGTTTCTGCCCGATGGCAACCGGGTCATCAGTGGCTCCGAGGACGGCAGTGTTCGAATATGGGGGGTAGAAGACGGTCGTGAGGTGGGGACAGTGATGATGGCGGGTGGTTCGGTGATAGCAGTGGCTGCTTCAAGTGATGGAAAATGGATAGCGGCTGGAGGGTTGGATATGAAGATCACGATTTGGAATGCAACGACCCACGAAAAGGTCATCAAGTTGGAGGGGCACTCAGGTGCAGTCCGCTCATTGGATTTCACCCCGGATTCAGCGAGGGTTGTGAGTGGATCGTGGGACAAAACGGTGATTGTATGGGGCACGACGACCAGACAACGACTCGCAAATCTTACAGGACACAGGGCGGCGGTTTCCTCGGTCCGCGTATCACTGAATGGCAACCAGATCGCCAGTTGTGACGGCAATGATATACGAATCTGGCAAATCGATTCCGGCAAACTGGTCATCCCGCCGATCGAAGCAGATGCACGTTCACTCGCATGGACTACTAGTACTGATGGCCAGCGACTAGTACTCATCGCCGGATGCGGTGACGGCGTCATCAAAATCTTCGACCTACCCACTGGCTCATTACTTGCGGAATTGAACGGCCACACCCGGTGTGTTTACTCCGTCTCAGTGTCACACGATGGCACATTCTTCGCATCTGCGTCGTGGGACCGCACAGTCCTTATCTGGGACTTAGCAATGCGACAGCAAATCAGTCCCGCTCTTCAGCACGGCGACGAAGTACATTCTGTGGCAATCTCACGCAACAGCAGTAATCTTGTCAGTGGCGGAGACGACAAAAAGGTCCGCACCTGGAGCCTGAACAGCATCATTTATCCTTCCCTCCTCGAGAACACATCAGTGACATTGAATGATGCAGTATGTGCCCATGTTTCCGCCTGTCCTCTCAGCTCATGGACACCCATGCAGGTCGACGCCGCAAATCTTGTGAAGGACGCCCCGAACGGAGCGACCGCACTGAAGAGGCGTCCCAGCGAGTCATCATCCCTACGCGACTTCCTCGATGTCAGTCTTCCGTCACGCTAACTTCGAATTCGATCTCAGTCCTTCTTCAGCTCCCCGCAGTGGTGCCTCTCGTTGATGACACATGCGACCCAATGTACACTGGCAATAACTTCTTCGGTGGCAATTCGCCTCAGGTTCGTGTCATTTTCTCCATTTTCGTTTATACACTCATACAACTTGTACAGGCCCCACTTCCACAACACGGGGATCCGCAGAACAGTGCGCCCACGTTCGGTAACATATTCACGTGCAAGCCGAAAGATGGAGCAAACAAGGTGTGTTTATCCCTGCATCGTTTCTTGTTACTCACTAATGTCGCGACCTACCTCTGGGCAGACGCGCTCTCGGTCTAATCGTAAACAAGCTGTACACGGAGCTCAAGCAAAATGTTCTGTAGATGTAAGAGACCATCTCGTCGCCGTCATGAGCCATCGTGCTAAGTCTAGTTGACAGCCGCAGCAGGATGCCAATCCACAAAAGCTCACTCCAAAGGGTAGCGATATACAACTGGACTCCCATCAAATTCATGCCACCGATCGTGGGTCCACTCTCACTCCCAACGCTCAACATACCGCCTCTGTAACTCACAGCAGACAAGAAGTTCGGGGTCGAGTGAATCGAATGCGCCGGACCTTCATGCGAAGTCGTGACGACTCTACCACGCAAACACAGAATCGCTTCGAAGGGCTAGGTGCTGCAGACGGACATCCCACCGAGGTGTTTAGTCGTCTCTCCTATCCAGGTCTATTTCAGGATCTAACAGATCTCATGTGTCTAGCAGCGTGATGTGGAGGGTTCCTTCGTAGGTGTGAGTACCATTGTTGGTACGCGCTTCGTGGCGTCGCAAATATTGAATGATCGTCCCATACAGAACTCACACAATCACCGCGGACAAATGCGGAGGCAAGAGCGAGCCTGCATTGCAGAGGGGCGGGATAAGTTTGTACGTCGGTTTATCCATCATTGATGTCACCAGATATTAATGCAGAGACCACCACAGATCTTCGCATGGGAAACAGG